>LPNX010996562.1:77666-93324 GCA_001517045.1 Pseudotsuga menziesii | reverse complement strand
TTCCCATTTTAAGGTAGCTTCCCTATTCCTTGTGCTTTTGACATTTTAAATAATAAATATCCTACAATAAAAAACGAAAATACAAATATTAAATCTTGTAGACACAATTATGTCAATAAGTGAGTTATGAACATAAATCAGTCTACCTCAAGTTTCGAGCTAAAACAAAAGGACTTTGAGAAACAAGATAGCAGGTGAACAAACTTGGCTTCTCTAGAAAGTTTACGAAGGATAATGGTGAATATTAATTGTGAAATACCTCCCTGAGCTGGTTAAGATTATTAATGACAACTATATATATGCACGGGTGGCAAAGTTTGGTGATAAGTCCTATATTTTGTTTTTGCAATCATTTATGGAGTTTAAGGATATGCCCTTATCTGAAATCCTTATGGCATGCTTAGGTGGCAAGCTGGGGTGCATAAATTTTGAAGAGAAATGTTTTGACCATGTCATTTGCACCAAGGGATTCACATGAATCCCAAGTGCATTTTTCTTTGAAGCGAGGCATGCCTGCTGTGATTGGTGTAATGGAGACACATCAGCTTCCTTACCCTTCCCATAGTAGGGATTGAAACGTCAAGATTTGCAAAATCATCCAACGCAGCTCCTTCTTATTTACAATTCTCCACTGCGTAAATGACTACTTTCATAAATACTAGTTACTGGTAAGTTGTAATAGTAATAATTATGTAGTTTGTAGATTGATATCTATCATAAATTTGTTTGAATATCATCATTGTCAAGCAATAACAACTTCTTAAAGGGTGCTAGCTCAATGGTAGAGCGCCTGCCTAATTATAGGCAGGAGGTTGGTGGTTCGATTCCTCTGTGCCCTATCATAAATTTGTGACTACAAAAACAACTAAATTCACATATATACAACTATTAGTAGCTAATTTCTCGTATCTTAGTCGTATTTAGCTTAGTCATTAATATGTTAACATCTAGTTGTTTATTTAGTCGTATATTTGGTCATTAATGGTTGCAATCAGCGACTAAATAAATGATTAACTCAGTGACTAAATCAATGACTAAATCTGTGACTAAATCAATGACTAAATCAATGACTAAATCATTAACTATCAATGACTAAAACAATGACTAAAGCATTGTCTATCAATGACTAAATCATTGTCTATCAATGACCAAATCAATGACTAAATTAGTGACTACTAAGTCAAGCTATTAATGACTAGTGAAATACGACTAGCTATAAGATAGTGGTAATTTGCTACTATTAGTCACCGACTCAAAAAAGTCATTTATAGCCTGATTTTAGTCATTTTTTTAGTCATTAATTTCTCATTTTCTACTAGTGTTTGTTCAAATTCCAACCCAATATAACATTTTTACTTACTGTCCATGTGTAAGTGATGGTGGGTCAAGGTGTAACTGCATGTACCGTCAGTGCCTCACTAACATCCTACAAAAAATAAATCGTACCAATAATTCGATACATGTACAATTGTGTATAAGACGAGAAATTATATAAATACTTGAAAAATTATCTACATCCTACATTGAATTTTTCAAAGAAAGTGAGACATACATGTACTTGTGGTGGAGAGGTGGTTGAGTAGCGGCCCCGATTGGGTGCTCTTCAAGAACCACTCGCTCACTAGAAGGCGGCATAAAATAATATATGTTAATGTTAACAAATCAATGGGTGCACCAAAAAGATACTTGCATGTACAAATAAAACTATACTACATTGAGCGACAATGACATTTTCAAAGAAAGCAAGACATACATGTACCTTAGGGGGGTGGAAGAGGTGGGTGACCAGCGACCCCAATTGGGTGCTCTTCAAGAACCACTAGCTCACTAGAATGCTACATCAAATAATATATGTCAATGTAAGCAAATAAATGGGTGCACCAAAAATATACTTGCATGTACAAAGAAAACTATACTACATGGAGGGACAATGACTTTTTCAACGAAAGCGAGACATACATGTACCAGGGGGGGAGAGGTGTGTGACCAACATCCCCGATTGGGTTCTCTTCAAGCACCAATCGCTCACTAGAAAGCTGCATAAAATAATATATATGTCAATGCCAACAAATCAATGGGTGCACCAAAAAGATACTTGCATGTACAAAGAAAACTATACTACATGGAGGGACAATTGAGGAAACATATACCTGGGGCACATGAAGAGGTGGGTCACCAGTGGGTAAAAAAATTGACACTGGCCTAAAAGGTTGGGCATATGCATCAGCGAGCAAGGCCTCTCTTATATAAAGAAGACGTAAAAAAAATTGGAAAATTTTAAATAATTAAAAAAGTACATGTTTAATCATTAAAAGCATAGTTAAAAGAATAATTAAAATCATACCTGTACTTGCAAATATTTCTCTGTCTGTGACGAACCTGTCTCATATGAAACATACTCATCGTGCCCAACCTGTATAAAATATATTGTATCACTATTAAGATGTATTGAATGTGCCAATCCCTACAATACATATGTAAACCATGATGATAAATCAAAAAGTAATGTTCTTATAAGTAATGGTGAAGGACCAAAATCATATGCAGCATTGACCACTACATCTATATCATTAGCATCAATGGGTGGAGTTTGGGATTCTGGGGTGGCATTGGACACCAACTGTAAATGTGTTCACGTAAATTGTCAGATACTTAAAATATAAATAATTTATGAAACAATTGAACGCTGTGATATAAAAAATAATAAACTATGTGAAGAATGAGTTTGAATTACATATTGGAGTATCCCATTGCTGCAAAACTATAAATAAGGCCCATATCATATGTTTCAACAAGTTTTGCAAGGATGTGGCATGACGTGACGCTCTAAACCCTCTGCATGTCCAATGTGATCTCTATATCTGGTAGGGTCTAGAGACCTAAGTGGATCCTCTGTGTGATGGTCCAGCCCTAGATGTGCCAACCCCTTGGCCTACATTCCCCTCGACAAAATCCCCATGTAGAAGAAATGTATCTACCAAATCGAATAATTCCTCCTGTGTTTCATGAATCATGGGACCTACGGGAGGATATAACCGAGGGGGTTTTGGTGTGCGTGCAGGTCGTCACACACGGTTTGGATTATTCCTCACCCCTTGCCTATCTTGGGGCATCCCATGTGCTACCCCATGGAACTCTAAAATATCGAAGTAATTTACATGTTTACACAATATAAACTCGGCATACGATTTCTTGAGGAAGAATGGGATGTCTTTATTCCCATGAAGGTCTTCATTGAATACCATGTACCAACGATCCATACAGTTGGATTTAATATTTGGTTCTATGCACCAGTCTATAGAAATGTGTGGTCAACTAGTGGGAGGAACCAATCCGTTGCCAAGGTCCCAGAATAGTGAAAAAAGTTGGTCTTTTGTTATCTTTAATTTATTTACATCTTTGTAGCTCATCCCGATGGAATAGTATTTCCTCTGGGAATCCCTGTAGGACCTAATGTTGTACAGTGCTCCCTGGGCATTGGAAATTGTATTTTTAATGTTATCTAGTGCCTCTCCCAATGATCGTCTTATGTTTCCCCCCCTCTAAAAAGTGAACCAAGGCTTCTCAATGCACCCAAACAAGAAAGAATTTCAGAATTCCTATCGTGCTCCTCCTCCACCTGTTCGGTGTTTGGATTTGGTTTTGGGTTTGGGTTATTCATGGTTTGATTTTCAACATTTTCTTCAGGATTTATGTTTTTTGTTAATATAAAACCAGCAAATTTTAAAATGAATTAAAATTTCATTCTTTGTTGTAATTAAAAATTTATTAAATTAAAGAAAAAAATCAAAACAATTCTTACCTAATCCAAAACCAAAAAATCAAAGCAATTCTTTCCTAATCCAAAACCAAAAACATAAAATCAATTCTTACCTTCCATTGCATTCAACCTTGTCAGTCTCCTCCCTCAAAATGTGCCCTCCAAATCACATCCAAGATAAATTTCCTTCCCATTATATCTCCATTTCGTTCTTTGCGTCCTACAATGCAAAATAAACAAATAGAGGTCGTGGGCCTGTGTTTTCTTTTTAAGTTTTATAAATCGCACCTGTGATATATCACACCTGTCATTTGTAACTCTTCCAAAACACATGTGCGATATATCGCACTTGCGATATATTCTAACCACCTTTTGATTCTATTTTAGGCTCGTGTTTTTTCCGAGCCAAACCATTAATAACGCATATGCGTTATGGATTTCATTTTCGGACTTGCATTTTGGATTTATATAATGGAACTAAAAAGTGGAACCATCTTCATGCATGCCTCTGCACAACAATGTTCATTTCAAACACTATAGTATATATATACTTATCGTTCACTGCAAGAATATAATTGTCAAAGCATGCAACAAAGAAGTCTTCCATGATATTTATCATATTTTTTTTTGCAACAACTCAATTATTAGTTTGCTTAATTTGTACATTCATGTTCAGCGCATATAGGTCCCAGTTTTGTAACATGATCTCTGATATCATATGTAACATAGCCATAAACCTGACAGATTCTTGGGTTGCGCAATATAAAGTTTCTTCTTTTAGTTTGTTCAATCACACCAATTAATTTAAACTCATTGATTACTTAACCATAATCATTATTTAAAGGTTAATATCGTACAAAATACAATCACTCCAATGCTAACTCACATAAGCAAATCTCACTAAATACTATAATAAGGAACCAACATTATATTAGTCGCATGACCATGACAATTACTTATTAACCATGTCATTTAGTTATGGTTAACACACTCCTTCTCAAGATACCATATATTGTACTCGATCTCCTAGGAACCATCGTCAGAGGTGGAGTATGAATATCCTGAGTCAGCTGAGGAGAAAAAAACAAGTTTAGATGACTTTAGATGATAAAAGTAACTAATTTATAAATTATGTACATATACAAATTGATTTTCTCTACACTGGAACACATCTTGTGCATTTCCACCCTTGGAACACATCTTATGCAACCACCACTTTAAATTCATGCTAATTCAATGTACATAATAGTATGATAAATCAAATTATAAATGTAAAGATGTAAGATACATAATAATCTTGAAACATTATAAAATATTTCCATAAACAAAGTTGACCATTACATATATTACTCTAGTTTGAAAATTACTTATGCGATTGAAAGCATGCATACGACTTTCCTCCCAACCATTTACTATATTTGGCGTATGTTATTCCTCCTAGAGTCACCCTTGAGCTAGGAGAGGAATCCAATAAGGTAAAGAATAAATCTAGAACCTTTCCCAAGATCCCTAACATGATCTAAGGTTCAACCACTTAGTTATAAAACAAATAAATAAAACATAGAACTAACTTAAAGTTAACTGGGCACACAGAAATATAGCATTTACAAAATAATTCTAGTATTTTACAAGGGCCGGTCTCCCTTTGGGATAACGCAACCTTTACTTGATCAATTCTCTCATAGTTCCTACAAGACTTAGAACTCGACTTTGTTTTATTTAATATGTGGATCATACCAAGTGTGGATCTCTCAGATATGACATTTGGCATATCATAAGGTAGATCAGAACTCCAAAGGGAAACATTTATACAAAGCTCGACACTCTATTGATCTAGAACTCAACATCTCAAAAGCTCGACCAAAATGAAATATACAAGAAAAACACTTATACAATATTTGAAACTATTCAGGCCACAATTCAGATGTAGTCAGAGTCTTTCCAGGTTAAAAATGCAGCTAATATTTAATATATATGCAGATCTCAAATAAGTCCTTCCATATCAACACATTTACATATGAAGTGTCGCAGTCCTTCTAGGTCAAAACTAAGAAATTATTTAACATATATACAGATCTCAAACACAGAGTCTTCCAAACCAAAACACATATAGTAAATGACATGTATTCAAATCTCAAATCGCATTCTTTTACAACCATCAAATCACAAAGAATATTTAACAAATATACATATCTAAAACACAGATTCTTCCAAATCAAATATCGATAGTAAATAACATGAATTCAACTCTCAAATCACATTCAAATCACAAAGAATATTTCAGAAATATACAGATCTAAAACATAGATTCTTCCAAATCAAAGGTCGATGAATTCAACTCTCAAATCGCATTCAAATCGCAAAGAATATTTTTCAATAATA
This sequence comes from Pseudotsuga menziesii, assembly GCA_001517045.1. NCBI lineage: Eukaryota > Viridiplantae > Streptophyta > Pinopsida > Pinales > Pinaceae > Pseudotsuga > Pseudotsuga menziesii. The sequence goes on along the minus strand of LPNX010996562.1, from coordinate 87,182 downwards.
TAGATCTAAAACATAGATTCTTCCAAATCAAACACCACTGAATTGAACTCTCAAATCTCATTCAATTCACAAAGATTTTTTTTCCAAATATACAGATCTAAACCACAGATTCTTCTAAATCAAACGCTGATGAATTCAACTCTCAAATCACATTCAAATCGCAAAACTTATTTTACAACTATACAGATCTAAACCATAGATTCTTCCAAATCAAGCGTTGATGAATTCAACTCTCAAATCACAAAGAATATTTTACAAGTATACAGATCTATTATTGGGCAGTGATGATGATGATGATGGTGATGATGATGATGGTGATGATGATGATGATGATGATGATGGCAGTGATGGTCATGATGATGACGATGATGAATATGATGATCATGATCATGATGTCGATGATGATCATGATGATGACAACGATATTGATGATGATCATGAAGACGATGATGATGAAAATGATTATGATGAAGATGACAACAATGATGATGATGAATCTGATGATGTTGACGATGATGAAGATGATGATGATGGAAATGATGGTGGTGACAATGATGATGGAAAATATTATGATGACAATGATGGTGATGACGACGACGATGATGACGACGATGATGATCATGATGACGATGATGATCAGGATGATGGCGACGATATTGATGTTGACGACGATGACGACGACGACGATGATGATGATGATGTTGAGGATAATGAATATGGTGATGATGAAGATGATAATGACAATGATGTTGAAGTGATGATGATGATGATGGTGAGGATGATGTTGATGAAGATGACGACGACAATGACAATGATGATGATGATGATGACGACGATGAAGATGATGATGATGATGGTGATGGTGATGATGAATATGGTGATGATGATGATGATGATGAAGATGATCATCATCATCATCATCATCATGGAGATGATATTGATGATGATGAACATTGTAAGGTCCCCGACCCTCTGACCGACGAGGAGGACGCTACCAAACCATCAAACAAGAACCTCCAGGAAAGTAGCCCCATGAACATGAACAAGCATATAATGTTGATATAAAATGCTTAGAACATAAAACATACTAAGATGCATAATCCTTCATATACACAGCGGAAGCAAACATACATGCATTCAAGCATACCACATGTTCATCATATCCATTAAACAATAGATAATAGTGTAGATACAAAATGGTCAAGAATACTTATCTTAAAAATAATTCATTGTGCAACCAGCTACGTCGCAGCAATGTTCCACCTAACCATAGGCCAGCGTGCTTATCAATCTCTCAGTAACACTGCCACCCCCGAGCTGGGTATGATTCCCCAAGGAATAAGGGACTAAGCAGGCTTATACATAGTCAAGGTACACTTAGCCAATCCCACACAATAGGGTTTATCAGGCTATCAAGGAGCTGGGAGAAGTTAAATTCTAAGCTGGTGAGATCATGGAAGAGCTAAGGAAACCTACACCAGAGCTAGCCTGACTCCTAAGACACCCACACACACCTGACACCAGGAGTCAGTCCCTTCTCTGCTTCACAGTCCCTCAGGCCCTGACTTCCCTTACCGGTGCTCTTCTGGGGTTGTGGAGAAGAAATACAACCATATAACTCCCTCTGTGTGGCTCCCAAACCCAGGTTTCTTAAGCATACCCAGCCTTCAATCTCACTCCACACAGTCCGAAGACCAACCACTACATACTCGTAGTAAAACAAGATCAGATCATAGCTCTGTGAAGAAACACAAGGAAACATGGTGACACCCCAAAATGGTGGATGCGACTCAAGTCAAAAAGGTGATTCAGAGTTTTTCTTGTCCCTAGCGTGGCCAAAACAACTCAGTAGTAACCCCAAAAGGTAATTGCATACACACAGCAACCCAAGTCAGGGTAAGAACAACAACCATGCTTTTACCACTGCAACAATGGGAGAAACATAACTCACAGCAATCCCAAATGGAGGTGAAGGACCAATTCTCATCCTAGACAGGGGAAACACATACATAGAACCCCAAATCATTATGGAGACACACATACACACCATCAGAATTCGAAGGCTTATTCAAAGGAATTCATGGGTGACAGAACATGCTTCCCAACTCACTACGTGAGCCCCAAAAAAATAGAGAACCTTCTGCATGAGGAGGACCACGTCCCTTTTCCCACCAGTGCATAAGGAGAGTGACCAGCATGACTCTCTGTGGAGGAAGAACTCGAACCGCCCCCCATGAGAGTGAGCAATACCAAGGAATGACCGTGAAGAAGTGGAATCGTGGAAAAGTGGAGTGAGTGTTTTATTCTACCCCACGCAATGTGAGGAGGAATAGTCCACTAGTGGAGTAGGTACGTGGGAAAGGACTGATAGTCCTACCACACCCACCACTACTCAACAATAACTGCTCCCAACTAATAGACAGTGGAAGCTTGATGGGTGGCCGACGACACTTGGCAAACTCCCAATGACCCCCATGGGTTGTAAAACCCCACCTTAACTAAGGAATCATGCCCTTTTCATTCAAATTTCCACCGTCGTAGCTTGCTGTAGGTTTATTTTTAATTGGTGTGCATATTTACATGATTCCCAAAACTATAGTGTGCTGGATAGCATGATATACCATCAGAAACGAATCCTATTGCCGAAACATACACAACCAAATTGATGGTGGGGATTTTGCCTTTAGCTCCTCACCACGATTAATTACAATATATACATCATGTACCTTTTAATGTAACTGGGGTCAAACTAGGGACATCAAAATCCCCTCCCCCTTGGAATAACATCGTCCTCGGTGTTCCAATACATAGGAATACATATACAATTTGCACATCAAAATTTCAAAATTTTTGCAGATATGTCCCATGTTCAATTATTTACTTTTGAATTTTCAGTACCAAGCCCCTCAGCTTCCATGAGCTTCTCAGATTTCGGCTCATCTCCAAGTCTAGGAACTTTGTGGCTGCTGCCCTCTTTATATTCCCTCGTTGGGCAGTCCCGGCGTAAGTGATGTCCTTCGCATTTCCAACATTTCACTGGTTGCTTCATCTTTACCTGCTCAATTTCCTCCGAGTCTTCCTGCCTGGACTGTTTCTTAACGGATCGCTTGGATGAATGTCTCATCATTGATCCACTGTCCTTGCCTTTACAGATTGCTCCCAGAAGGATTTTTACCTCCTTTTGCAAACCAATAGAGTCTTGCAAAATCTGGTGGTTCATCTCATTTTTCCTTTTCTGTATCTTGGGCATCTCTCCAAGATTCTCTTAGGTCCTGGAAATCGTTTGAAGGAGAATTCTAGCCAAGTCCAGTAACTTTTGGTCTGCTGTCATGATCAATGTGAACCACTGGATTTCACCTTTCTCACTTGTGAAATGCATCATTGAAATTCTGTTAGACCAAGTATAATATAGGCATTAAATATCATTCAATTAATTGCCCAATTGGCATGATAGTCCAAATCTCATCAAGGAGACTTTCATATTTTTCATGCCTTCCCAACAGGCACATGAGCTCATTCATGTCCATTCTTGGGCAGGGAATTAACTATTCCAGCATTCACAATTTTCCTTAAGCAAATACACACATTCTATTTTCATTCATACATGCATTCAACAATCTTTTGTTTTCACAATGCATAAATATATATAATCAAAAGGCAAGAGAGAGCAACAAGAGTTTTTCCCCTCTTTGTCTTGTTCCATCTTGGAACCCACACCACCACTATGGCTTTTCATGCTCTCAATCTCTTTCACTTCACCGTGAATGCTGGACCAATCCGTCTTGGTCATGACACTTGGTGTCTCCGGTCTATTTCAGACCTCTCAACCATGGAGCCTCCCCACATGGTTTGTCTCGGCTGCTAGGAACTTCATAGTCTCACTAGCACATTTTTCATTACTGCTCATTCCGAGCTCTTCAGGACAGTCACATGTCCACATGCACCCCTAGGGTGCTCTCATAGTCCTTGCTCCTAGCGATACCTATATTCAAACATTGAATATATTCACATGTTTAGTTTATTTTCATTGGTTTTTATCTCTTAAACAAGAGTTTAAAACATCATAACCAATTCATATACACATGTATGTTCATAAGCAAGAAATTGCAAAATAATCCAATACTTATCTGTATTGTGTGTTTCCTCGTTAGTCCATAGGATTCTGCTTCGCTTTGCAATCCTTGGGATCACCTATGGACTTGGATGTTAGGCCAGCATGCAGGCTGCTTCACAACATCCTTTTATATATATATCAGGTACAGTCAAGCCAACCTTCAGTTGAGTTTATCAGCCTGTCAACAAATCACCTATATTTATCTCAACAATACACTTATATCAACAACTAATCATCAGCCAAGCCAACACAGTTGGGTTTATCAGGCCATCAACAACAACACGTGCACTTATATCAACAATAAACGACCATTTCCAGGTTTCATTTCCAGTAGTGAGCTCTAATTCCACTACCCCATATCACACAAGAGACCACTCCCTTCTCTGAGTTGACAGTCCCTCGGAAGTGTCTCCTTCTCTATGATCTTTAGTAGGAGGTAGGATGAGCTCAAGCCATTGTCCATTTAGTGTACAATACTAGACTACATCTATTTATCCTGACAACACAAGAAATATAAGCATATTCGTTAGCATTATTGCTGTAAAACCGTAACCACATTTCACATCATTCACTATCAAGTATCGAGACACCAGGAGTGCGTCCATTCCCTGGGGTGTAATCAATATTGAAAAAACCTTCCATGATCTAACATCAAAAAAGTTTGCACCCTTTTCCGATGTGTGCCATGTAGGCCCTATTCATACTCAAGCAATCAGTCATCATAAAATCAAAACATGTTCTGCATATGGAATTTTAATAATTTGACATGCATATTCTTAGCTAGGGTCACATAACACTTATCCATTTGCCAATGCAGTATTCCTTTGTTAAGGAGGAATGGGGGCTCCCTTCTCTGAGTTAACAGTCCCTCGGTTTGCCATCCCAAATCCTTTCACATTCCATACCCACACATGTCTTACCGACATAATCTATACCATCTCACTCATGCTTCTTACCAAGCATGCAGTGCAGATGGGACATTTCCAAAATGTCCAATGGAGTTTCACCCGAAACCCATTTCCAAGATAAGGAAAACCCTCCCCCGTGAATTTTGGCTTCCGCAGGCCATCACACATGGCCTTCCTACAGCGTGTACCCCTGGTACATTCATCAAGTAGCCAAATAGTCAATCAATATCTACTAATACAATCCAAATTTGATTGTTCCATAACCAAGCAATGACATTAGTAATTAAATTCAATATGAACTTGTAACTCTGTCTACTACAGAAATTGATTTGCTTGGAAATGAGGTGATCCTCAATTGTGGGTCTCTTGTAAGCAGCACCACTATGCCCATTATAATTTTATGCTTACTAACATAACATGAATACCCACTTACAATGCATCCTCCTGACACAATCTTATGCAAGCCAATAGTGATTAGTAGTTGTCAGCAATTTCTCAAATCCAAAATTCACAAGTTCAAATTTAACAACCCATTATGCATACAAACTATTTTCACAGCCATGAGACTCTTCTCATAAGGTTTGGCTCTCTCACATGGTAGATTCTGGAATTTGTCATGGTCTTACTCTCATTGCCATGCTCCAAACAATCTACCTGAAATCTGAACTTCAATTAGCCAAACACTCAGTAAGTCTTGATGCATATAACTTTTTCATTGCTGCAACAATCACTGAAGCATTTTCAGAATTTATAAAATTCAAACACTTCCAGCTGTTGATCACATCAATATTACCAAAATTCATTTACTTCACGCAATCATTATCATACTAAGATTTGCAAGGTCACATCATTTATGCCAAAATGAAATGTTTAGATACTTATTACTCCACAAGTGTATCATTGTACCACCTTGCCCTTCCATAGAGCATTTCTGGAAGCCAACCGATCATGACCACTCTCTTCATGCACTTACTATCCTGCATTCATAATAGTTCTTGAAATGGTTCCAAAATTGTCATCAATTCATTATTTCAGCCATTAGTTATTCATAATAACTCATGCACTATCTCTATGCATTCATGCATCACATCACAACATTTGCACCCATACTTATGTATGCATATCTACAATATGTACTCATACTTTTCATATGCATCCATTCAATTCATAACTACAATATTTATAAAAAAATTTAATGCATACCCACGCAATGCTTCCTTGCATTGATTCAGGAATACTATGCATTTAAACATACCATGCATGGCCTAACCATGAATACTTCATATGGGATGCATTACTATAATCAAGACCATAAGTTATTACTTCCCTTGGGCTACTAAGCTCATCACAGCATAATACAGGCATGACACATCTCTATATGAATGCAGTATAAAATTCAAACACCCACATGGTATGAGATATTTTTCTTTTACCACTCCATGCAATTGTCATAATTAAACTCTTACCTTCATGGGTCCTACTTACACCCTTGACATTACTAGTTTGGTTGGCCCTTTGCAGGAGATTGCAGAATTTGCTCACCAACTTTTGATTTTGGACTTGTTGCCTTATCCCTTTCTTCGTAGGGTTACAAGTCACATTTGTCAGCATCAACAACATATTCAACCATGTCCATGTTGTCGTTGGTTTTTCCACTATTTCCAACATCAATGCAATTATTATTATTAGTGACTCATTATAAATGTATAATTCTTACTACTCTTACCAACATGTAATATCCTATGCATGCAAGGCATATCCTCATACACTTCATGTACAAAATTTTTAATTAGCAAGACAGGGTTTAGGGAAATTTCCCTTTTCAAGTCTCTCATCTTTGCATTGAACTCCTCTTCCACACAATAGCTGGTTTGACTTCATGGTCTTGCTACCCCTAGGCATGCAATTCCCAGATAATCGTCCATATTGACAGCGGCACATTTCTTTTTCAAGCAATCACTAGCACTTTGCTACTCTGCATTCAAATTCTGGTGACTCTCCCTTGTTCCTGCTGGATAAGCTTTCCAACGCCTATCCACATGCTTCATTCCGACCTCGGGTGTGAAAACCACACCACTTCAAAAATGATGCTTTTTACCAAATGTATTCTGGTCTGAAATGTCAACTTCAGCCACCTAGGATTTTTCTTCCTTTTCAACCCTATAATCTACTAACAGTCTGCTGAAAAATCCACTAAAAAATCCCACTTGAAAACCCAAAAAATTATCTTTGCTCAAATCGAGTCTCATCCCATATACAACTCCGACACTTTAGCAATCTAAGCAACAAATTCTCCATCACTCATCAACGGCCCTATCAACCATAATTTTCCGCTGCATCGGCGGTTTCATCAGCTAAGTTTTTCCACTGTATCGAACCTATAGTGGTCTAAGCTTCCAATCTTTATCAGCGATACCAATATGTCGGCAATCGAATCCTCTAAGCACTACCACGTCGGTGATCGGATCCTCTACTCATCGGAAGGCTAGTTCTCTAGGCTTCCGCAATGGAGGCCAACGAACCTTCTGTGTCTTCCATGGCCATAACCCTGTCGGAGGCACTACTCATCAGATGAATAGTCTCTTAGGTGGCCGCAACAGTGGGTTCACCAACCGTTAATCTTTTTCGATCGACGGTCTCATCAACTATAATTCTCCGATCAACTAATATTTTTTGATGATGTCCATCGGCGGTCTGATCCTCAAAACTTCACCGACGTTTTTCCGCCGCATCGGCGATCCAAACAAATTAAGTTTTGCTGATGTCTTCGGTACTTGGATGAATTTTTCAGAAAATTTTCTTTCCGAAAAAAATCTTCTTTCCTTGTCTGCCGCATCGGCGGTTTCAACAACTGTAGTTTCTACAATATCGGCACTCAGGTGTGCTAACATTGGGAGGTTAGTCTTTTAAGCAGCCGCAATGGTGGGAGGCAATCCTACTGTGGTTTCTGCAGACCCCAATACTCCATCGGCCATCAAAAGGACTAATTACTGAGGCATCAGCGGTCTCATCAACTAACATCCGCCGATCACCGATGGGTTCGAAACTTACAAAAAAATTTGAGATTTTATTTTTCTTCTTTGTATCGGCTCTTCCTTCAACTAAGTTTCATCGATCCACTTCACTAGACCTTGACATCTTCATCCTCTATTTATCGGCGACTGCATATTCTAGTCATTAGCGATCCAAACAACTAAACTTTTCCGGTCGTCGATGATGTCATGCCTTAGAAAAAATTTTAATTTTTCCATTGCGTCAGCTATCGGAACAACTTTCCTCTGCAGCATCGACAGTCGGGGACTCTATCCATTGGAAGGATAGTCCACTAGCCAGCCACAATGGAAAATGCCCAATCAACTAATTTTATCCGACATAGTTCATCAGCAACTTCATCATCTAAGCTTCGACGATGCGATCAACTAATCATCGCCGATCGCCAATGATTTCGCTACTTAGAAAATTTTTCCAAAATTTATGTCGTCGATGTCGATGGTTCAAACCACTATCCTCTTGTCGTTTTCGCTGATGTTTCAGTGCTCACATCCTCTAAGTTTCGCCGACCAATCTGCTAGAATTCACCGATGGCCCATCGAGCACTTAAAAGCATTGCGACAAAATTTACTTCAGGGACTTGCCGCTGTATCGGCTCCCCCTTCCACTAACCTTTTTCGATGGCCGACGGGCACTTAGGTCTTACAATTTTCTTCCTCCGTCATCATAACATCGGCTGCTCGTTCTACTAAATTTCATCGTCACCAGGGTTTGTATCAGACGGTCGTCAGACTAATCTGTTTGCTGTGTCGTAGGACCTTTGTACTTAGTCCTTCGATGGGCCGATAGTTCCAATACTTAGAGAAAATTTTCAAATTTTTCAAAATTCTCTTTTCATGCACAAATTCCTTCTGATTTCTGCTGGGCAGAAGGAAACTTGCCTCTGCTAACTGTTCCTCATGGCCCTCTGAGGCCCAAATAATTTTTGTCACTACATCCTTAGGGCCCATTCAGGCCCATGCTGTAACCTTTGCTTTGATACCATTCTGTAAGGTCCCCGACCCTCTGACCTGCGAGGAGGACGCTACCAAACCATCAAACAAGAACCTCCGGGAAAGTAGCCCCATGAACATGAACAGGCATATAATGCTGATATAAAATTCTTAGAACATAAAACATACTAAGATGCATAATCCTTCATATACACAGTGGAAGCAAACATACATTCATTCAAGCATACCACATGTTCATCATATTCATTAAACAGTAAATAATAATGCAGAGACGAAATGGTCAAGAATACTTATCTTAAAAAGAATTCGTCCCACAACCAACTACATTGCTCCAACATTCCACCCAACCATAGGCCAGCGTGCTCATCAATCTCTCAGCAACACTGCCACCCCTGAGCTGGGCATGATTCCCCAAGGAATAAGGGACTAAGAAGGCTTATACATAGTCAAGGTACACAAATCAACCAAGCCCACATAATAGGGTTTATCG
>LPNX010996562.1:27666-72666 GCA_001517045.1 Pseudotsuga menziesii | reverse complement strand
GCTTCTAAATGAAACATTGGTCACCTCAAAGACTACAGATATCCTACCATCTAATGTTTTCTTTTTTTCATCCAATTTTTTGATGTAATATCTACAACCATTACAGACCATAGCCTTATGGTGTTTTACCTATAACAAGAAATACACGAAAATATTACATAATGATTCAATATTTATGATTAAATGCATGTGTATGTATCCATACATGGAAAAGAACAACATGTACATCAAAATGTAATTTGAAAAAAAAGAATTAGAGTGATTGATTAATATGCTTTCCTTCCTATCTTTTAAACCATATGCTAAATCGATTTCCTTTTATGTAATATTTATATCTCCATTGTGATGTGCTTCTTTTATTAATGAAGTCACGCCTTCCCATTATATTCCATGAACCGATTGTTCCCATCGTTCAATCTATACCTTCATCCAATCAAGATTGTTTACAATGTATAAATGAATTACATCCCACTCTCGACCAACTGCTTGATGACAATAAACATTAAAATTCAAGACAGATGTCTATTTTCTGAACAAAGTATATGCTCTTAATTGATGAAATAAATTGAATATGCAATTATAATATGTACGATATAATTAACATCCACTAGCTAATAATTACCTTTCACCTTCCTCGATCTACCTTTCCCCTTCAGGTACTCCCCTTCAAAATTGTTATTGGATTCTGGATCACAAATGCGACGTAAATTAAGCTTTGACGCTAACTTAGGAAGATATTCACTAACATACAACATGTTTTGGTATACCATATATCCTTCCATCATAGAACCCTTAGCACGTGCTCGTTGTCTCACCAAACCCTTCATAAATTTCAAGTGCCTCTCAACCATCCACATGGACCTTGAGTGCACAGGTCCACACAATTCAATCTCCTCAACTTGGTGTATTAGGTAGTGTTCCTATGCATTGAAAAATGACGAAGGTAGATGCTTCTGCATTTCACACATGAGACAGGGAATTTATCTCCTCCAATACTTTATATCTTCTTTATGGATTTCTTTAGATGACAACCATCTACAAGTGACGGCAAAAACCAATAACGATATTTAACAAAAAAAACATTAAATTATATAACATGAATCAGTGCACAAAAAAAAATATAAATTATATGAAGAATTAAAGAAACACTAAGCACATGAAACTAATCGCTAGTTACCTCATGTGTTTCCCAATATTATATATAACTTGTTTGACATTGTTGTCAAAGTTGTACAGGTGAGAGAGAGGTAGAACATACTCTATCAATATACAAACTACATCATTTTTTAAACAAAGATTATAGAAACAATAAATGCATAAAATGAAAAAAAATTATATATGGACATAAAAATAATAATTACCTTCATAAATAAATTCCAATCATGCATTTTGACCCCCACAAAATCATCTTTCTTTGTTATGATATTCTTCAAGTTTGCTCAAAATCCAGTGGGAAATTTAATTTTTCACGTTATTTATTTATCAACATTACTTTGTTGCTCCGTAAACATCCATGGAATTGAGTTTATATCAATTTGGTCTTTTTTGCTATGAAATTGAATGGCGTCTTTCATTGCATGGTTTCCTTCTTGAATGTCTTTGCAAAAATTCATAATTTTATCTTTCTCTCTCCTTAGCTCAAGTAGTCTCCATAATGTTTCAGTCACATTCTTTCCAATATGAATTGTATCAAACATATGAGCAATTTGTAGGTTCTCATAGTAGGGAAACCTGTTGAATTGTATAGGATAACTTTTCATTCCTCATGGAAGCCCATTAATTCCTTCGCGATCACAAAGGACATCATGAATATTAGTTTATAAATTAATTATAGAAATCAACTATGGCCACTACAGTAAACAACTCACAATAAAAAATAATACATAACAATTCATATACGATGATCCATAGGTACCATCTTAACGATTTCTATTGTATTGCACCTTCCAAAGGTGAGGTGTCATTCTCTTTGGTTTTAATGCAGTCTATAGCTTCCCATTGAAAATATTTTTTTCGGTTGTTCTATACCTGTGATTCTTAGAGAGGAAATGCATATAGTAATCAAACACCTCCTTTCTTAATATTTTTGAGCGACGATATTTGATCTTAGGACCACAAAATGGACATGCAAATTTACCCTTTGTCTGAAGACCTACAATATATAAATATGGAATATCTATTTCAATTATAATTGTATATAAAATATATTAACTACTTTATATAATTAAATGCAATTAAAGTGGAACTTAAAAATACAAACCACAAAAATAGGTTAACCTTGGGGAATCATGTATTGTCCATACAACCATTGCATGGAATTGGAATTTCCTTTTTCATATTGGTCTAGATATGTCATACATGTTGATGTCATTCCATAACTTCAGTAGCTTGTCTATAAGAGGTTCGATATATACATTCATATCTTTGACTTGGAATTTACCTGATTGATTTGAAGTACATATAAAATATATAATTCTGAGAACCATTAAGATATATACACCATGCACAAGAGTAAAATAAAATATATATATATGACATTAGCAAACATAGCCAAAACTAATTTAGAAATAAAACAGTTGTAGACACAAAATACCTGGAATTATCATCCACAACATTATGTGCTCCCTCTTTATTGACAACCATGGAGGAGTGTTATTGTTGATAACAAAAATAGGCCACACCATGTAAATTGATTTCATCTATGCAAATGGATTAACACCATCTGTTGCCAAATAAATCCTAAGATTACGAGGTTCTTCTTTAAAGTGAGGCCTCTTTTTGTCCATATCTCTAAATGAAAAACCATCTGCAGGAATTCAAATAACACCATATTGAATTGTGCTCTTGGCATGGCAATCCATAAATTGCACTATGTATTGCACCTGAATAGTCGTTGCAAACATGGAATGATGGAAATATAACGAAGAACCTTGTAAGGAACCTTTTTTGTTACTTGATCTATTTGATATCTACTTATATGACATTTCGAACATTCTGTTGCAAATTTATGTTGATTATAATATATAACATGGTCATCGGGGCATGCATGAATTGCTTCATAATGCATTCCAATATCTTTCATGATGGAAGATAAATCTCGATATATGTGAGGTAAACTATTTGATGGTGGTAACAAAAATTTAGGTATCAAGCTACATCAAATAAAAATAAAAATAGATTTAATATAATATATAAATAATATTAACAAAACACACTTCATCCATATTAATTTGAATTATGAATTAGCAATACAATTATTAGAGGTATACAGATAAACTTTATCACGATCGTATATATGTGATGGATTATTTTACATACCTTAGCATCTGTGTGATTGATATGTTTGAAATACCATTCATAACCTTCAAGTTCATTATCAACAATATAACAAAGAGAATATTTGTTTTGGAGCCTTCATAAAGGGGTTCATATTCCTTCTCAAGAAGAGGTATATCGTGAACATCATCAAAGTCATCAATATTTTCATTATCATCGTCATCGTCATCATCCATTATAGCACTAAATGAATCATGGATCAATGTATTTCTACCATCATATTAAACTACATTATTAGTATGATCATCTTCTTTAATATGATCATTCACTTGTTCTCCATTAAGCATATACGCTCCATGATCCTCCAATACTTGTTCTAAAAGAAATTCCTCTAGACTATATGTCATACGATGAATTTCCTTTATAATTACATAAATACATCAATAGATATAAGTTAATATAGGAAATATTAAAATAATACATACATTTACCAAAGCAAAATATATAAAAACTTTATAATGCTAAACCTATAAATGGACGATATTCATTCCCCCCCTCAGCGTGTCCATGTTCCCTATTATGTTTTGTGGTTGTTGCGATCAATATTATTCTCCTCTTAAATCCCCTGCATTGACTACATGGACAATAGCATTTCCCATCACCCCTTCGCCTCGCTGCATCCCATAGTCTAGCAAGCAATTGTCGATTTTGTTTGTTTGGACCAGGAATATTGCTATTTGACATTTTTTCACAAACTTCATGATTGAATACTATAGATAATATTAAAAAATAAATATCCACACATCACAATTTTTGCAAATGGTTGTTTGTCGAAGAATTGAAAAAATCCCGCAAACTATCTGTCGAAGAAAAAAAAATCCGCAAATCGACTGTCGAAGAATAAAATAATTCCTCAAACCGTCCATTGAGGAATAAATAATTTCCGCAAACTGTCCGTCACTTCTATAGAAAACATGTCAGAATGTTTAGAATGTATATATTTTCAAATTTCACTGTCATCAAATATCCGACGATATGAACCTACTCACTATTGCAAATATGCCATTATACTATTATAAATAAATATCATGAAGTCATCGAAAACTTGATCCTTGTTTCATCGCATATCCAATGACCTATCGTCGCAAATACAACAACAAGTAAGGTAAAAAAACTGACAACCCTAAAGGTCGAAAAACCAACGATGCTTGAAGATGATAAAAATAGAATCAGAAAAAACAGAACTTTCATCATTGAAATCCGACAAAAAGTACTTTTTCGTTGGATGTCTTCGGATTTTGTCGTCAGATTTTGGGATCAAATCCTGTTGTGACAAAACATTATGACCCATGGACTAATTGAGAACATTCCAAGATACGTTGAGAATGCATAATATACAACAACAATTAATTGTAATGATGGTAACTTAGATGATGATGATGATGGTGGCAGTGGTGGTGAAAAGATTGACTAGGATCACAATGATGATTATCTTCATGATAATCATGATGATGTTATTGGTGGTGGTATTTATTTATTGATGTTGCTCAAGAGCATCTTGATGATCATTGATATCTCCATGATATTAGATAATTTTTTAAATCTTTTATGATGATTTAGATTCATGTTACATTCTGGAACATATTGACATTTATCATGTATTGATTTTGATATATTGCTATGATATTTATATTATTTGACTTTTATATACATACAAACACACACACACACAATATATTTGACTTTTATTACTAAATATATTTTCATAACTATAATGATGTACATGATAGGTTATTTATTTGATGGTATGTTTGAATATCACTTGTTTTGATTGAAGATAATGCTATTATTAGTATTTTATTCTTAATTTATATATATTGGAAATTACAAGGTTGTTTTTGTTGAGTTCAATTCAATCATATTAATTTTTATATCATGAAAATCTTGCACGCATATGAGATTTTCACAATTTACACGGTAAAGCATCATCAACATAAAACATTCATCCAACTAAAGACAAATTCACAAGACCCAAAGAGTATCCTAAGTCCAAAAGTGCCTCAAAATAATAAAAATGCACAACAACACATGTAATGGTCTATTTATGAGTGCAACAGTGTGTGTCTCTAGCACACTGCTTGTGTGACAACGCGCATCTCCAATACAGCACCCATGCAACAATGTGGATATTCATTTGATACCTACGTGACTGATAGAAAAAACATGATCTCACCCACCAATGGCACATTAAAGGCTCATGAAAGCTCCATTTACTCAAAGAATTCAAATTTTGGCTCGTCACACACTTGATTCCCTTAAATGGCCTCTCTTGTGTAATTTGGAGCAACATCATGGATCATTGAGTTCACATTGGGATCTTGTTATTTATTTTCCACCTATTTTCATATAAAAGAAAGTTGTGGGCATGCTAATTGTAAGAGAATTCTTAGATCAAGGTAATGTTGTTGGATTTGTGATTGAGCTTCATCATAGTTCACTATTCCCCTCTTGTCAAGCATTTCCCAATCTATCTGTCCTCCTTCCCTTAAGGGGCAAGTGTTATCCTCATTTGTTCTTCAAGCCACTTGACATCTTGTGTGGACTAAATAGACCTCCCGTAGGAGGATTGTTTTCCTCCATTTGGAGATCACATATCCAATGTGTTGTATATGCTGAACCATTGGGAAATAAAATAAGTGGTTTGGTATATATTGCTTATTGGAGTTTGCATCTCTCACCCCATCTTGCATTTTATTTAGTTTTGTTTGTATTTCCTTTATTTTGTTTTATTGTTACTATCATTCATTTGCATAATCACTTGGGGCACTCACACACTCACCAAAAATGGGATTTTATTACTAAGGCCTTGTTGCAGCCTACAAGGCATTGCCCCTAAACAAGCAGTAATGAAGCACTCTTGTGCAATATTTCCCACAATAGTATTTATGGAAACTCCACTTTGTTTTAGTTCATTTCTCTTTCATTAGGTTGTTATTTGTGAAGTGGCTAATTTATGGTATTTCATGCTTTGAAGGTGAAGAGGACCATCCCTTTTATCCCAAAAATTTGTCCCCAAAGAGGTCATTTTTCCACTTGATCAGATATGCAGATCTTAGTGTCTCATCCATGCTGACAACATGGATATATCTTCGACAGTCCCGCTACCCATGCACTTTAATAGGTTCACACCCGCATGGATTCCTCTCTCAAGTCATCATGACCTTTCTGCAATATACGTGCACGAAAATGTGCCAATGAGTGTTTCTACCTCTCTGCAACACATCTATTAATTGTATTCCCATGTTGTTGTTATTTATTTATTTTTTAGTTGTTCTGTCAACAATTTGCAACCCAATTGTCTCTCACTAATGAACTAGAGCTAAGTAATCTTTCAATACTTACTTGATTCTTTCGTAATCATCCCACCTATACTAATATTAGGAATTAAAGGGTTCATCCCATGAAATATACTTAGTTGACTAACCTTGATGCTTCCAAATGGCCTCATTGTTGTCACTAGTATTTGGGAAATATTGTGCTTCTTTTCTTTACTTAAACATCTTTAGTTCAAGTAGTGTAGAATCCACATTTTGCAAACAAGAAAGGACCTAAAGACTCTCCTCTCCCAAATTATGCTATTCACAATTTTGGTGATTCAAAAACAAAGTGAAGTGTGAAATACCTCCATTACACACTTAGCATTGTTTTTTACAACCATCATTAGTTTATTTAGAGATCAAGTTACAATTTCCATCATTTTGTTTTTTAGCACTTTAGTTAATTGCAATGATACAATTTTCTTACATCATATGTGATTTCCCACTTACACACATTGAGGGACCTAAAGACTCTTTCAATCCAGTTATTCTCTTCATGATTTCAGTGAATTAGAAAGGAAAGGAATTGTGAAATACCTCTCTCACACACCTTAATTCAAGTAAAACCTATAAAAGAAACCATTGTAAATGATAACCAACTAAAATTCTCCAAAATAGGTCACAAAACAATATTTTAGTTTGGTAGGAATTATTGGGCTAGGAATCTAAACAATCCCCATCAATCTAGTTTCATTAGGCATTATTTTGAAGCATAGCATTATTGTCTTTTAGGGTGCTTTAAAATCCAAATATAAGCAATTGTTCAAACAAATCCCATATCATAAGTGTACCATGACCAATGAAGTAAAAATGAGGTATAACTATTGTTCTCTCCCCTATGAGTCACTCAACTCATTGTAGGGAGACAAAACTACACCATCTAGTCCCAATAGTTGATCCACACTTGATGCAAGGTAAACTTAGTGGCCAAAACTTAGGGCATTTCCAAGGAGTATTTGTGAGTGCAAGTGACTCATTAAGTCATGTATTTTCATTTGGAGGTGTTGCCAATTTTCTTTGATTGGAACATTGGCCCCATCACCAATAGAACTGGCTCTTTGTTACCTCCACTAGTCTATTGTTGTGTTGATTCCACTACCACCAACATTTGTGATTTTGGGAGGCCCTATTACATTTGAGAGGAGGATTATAGGTTTTTTTAAGGAATTTAAACTTGTTTTTTTTTTTCTAAATAGAAGTTCATTTAACTTGTAATTTAAAAAGAACCTACATGTGTACACCTTTGCACTAATCCATATTTGCACATATCACTCACTTATTATGCCATTTTTTATCTATTATGGTTGGCATATTTTTGCATTTTTCCATTTGTATTTATTTCACATCCCATCTCTCTCACTTTGATACTAAACTTCCACCATAGAGGAACAAACCCCCCCTAAGGTAGTCCCACATGCTAAAAGGCCCCTCCCCTCTTTCAAGGGGTGTTTTCACATTCTCTCCTTGTGGTACATAAGGGAGATCACCTGGTCGTGGCTGCTTGTAGGACACATTGATTGGATCTTCAATGCAAGGACATGCCACTCTTGACTCATTCTCTCCCCTCAAAGGGAGTGTAGATAATTTTTCATCCTCCTATTATGGAAGAGGCTCACCTTTATTTACTCCCATAATAAATAATAGTCCACCTTCTCCCCTTCCTTCAGGAAGAGGCCACACTACCTATTCATCTTCTCCCAGAAGAAAAAGATCACTGCCACATATTCCAAGGTCTCCGCCTCATAGACACCACACACATAATACACTGGGAAATCCCTCACCCAAATCTACCACTCATGGATAGTTTGAATCTCCTTGATCTAGCTAAATTTTTAAATGATCCCATAGCTCATAATGCCACTTGATCAGATATGCCTGAAAAAGCTCCCATCATGCATCCTTGTGTTTGAATAGAAACAATGAGACAATACTGCAAACCACATCATGTCTTTCCATCTATGGTGTTCCTCCAATAGCATAGTAGAATATTTAGTACGAATCCATCTCTTCCAAAGAAACCTCACTTGTATAGTTGCATAGTGGTATATGAATTTTACCCAAAAATCTCATACCACATTTGAGATGGTTTCCACATAATTTCTCTCTTTTTTTAACTTTCCAATAAGACATGACCTAGCTCTCAAAATTCTCACATATTTTTGACAAAACTTTGCAACACACATAGCGAATCACATCGATGAGTGGCGTTGTCACCGTACTTTATGAAAAATCGACATTAAACCTACCTTCATTTTGGATTGGTTTCTCAAATATCTCCAACGAACTATCGCAAAGGATGTGGCTACTTCAATGCCACAAAATAAGGAAGAAGTGATTTAAAAATTCTGACACTTTGACCTCATCTATTCTCAATCATGGTATTTATACATTGTACTACCAAATGACCCTTGGAATCGATCATTAAATCCTCGTGTTGCAGAGATGTCACATCCTACAGATGGGCTTAATGGGTGAATTTCCTCCCATGGTAAATTTTCCCTGCAAACATCTCTTGCACCACCACCCATGATGGAGCAATACCAAGTTTTCCCTATTGTGTCGGCTCCCACTACTATTGTGCCAAATCCTTCATTTGAACAAACCCACTTACTTACTATACAACCCTATCTACCCTAATACAAGCCAAGTAAAAATGGTTTCTCAACTGCAACTGGAACCACATGTGCCTACATACACATCATATGTAGCGCAACCATATTATATCCCACCACTATGGTACAACCCTTAATATCCATGCCCATGTCCTCCTAGAATGGTAACCATGCCCCATATGGGAGTCAATTTTGTCCATCCTTCTATGCAACAACAAACTCAACAATTTGAGAACTTGAACATCACCAATCTCCTCAATCCTCAAAATTAGGTAAAGAACAAACACACCCAACAAAAAGGGTAGGGGGGAAACTAAATTCCCCAACAGAACTTAAAATAGGTTAACTAAGCATAAGGGGCAATCCCACCAAGCAAGGAAATAATTCCAACCTGAGGACAATTACCCTTTCTCAATCTGTCGTGAGTATGGTCATTACACTCACCATTTTCCACTTATCCCTGACTACTGGAATATGGTGGGAGAAATGAAATAGACACTAGAAACCCCTCCTGAAGTGCCTCCTGCACCACAACCCCAATAAAAAAAAATTCAAAAACCATTTTCCAACTAAGGAGTGGTTACCCAACAGTCGGATCCTCACCCCCCAAGACAGAGATCCTTCCAAAACATTTTTATGAACTCAACATCAATCAACCTCAAGACTTATGCAAAAGAGTATAGAAGTGATGTCACCTCACCCATATTAGAAGAGACTTAATCCCCTTTCAAATGCCATGTTCATATTCTATGCCCCTTAACAGAGAAAATTCCAAGGATACCTAAAGCACCACTTAGGCATGCCCCTCATAAAACTCACATGAAGGATGCCCACAATTATAGTATTGTGGATGAATTGTCACAATCATCAACCACCATGTCAACATTAGAGGTTCTTCATTCTTTCCCCACACTATGCGAGGAATTATTGAATTCCCATGGCACCATCAACGTTTTCGACTCACGTCTCATGACTTTTGACCTTGAAAAAGGAGATTCGCGACTACCATCATCAGTCACTTTCCAAGACCCATTCACTATGAAGAACATCATCATTCTTTAGTGTGTCATCGATGAAGGCACATATACATGCATCATGTATTCCAATATTTGGAATTGATTGGGCTCACCCAAGTTAGTCCCATTCTTTATCACCCTTTATGCATATGATGAAAGACCATCCCAACCACGAGGATTGTACAAAAATGTCCCCATAGAACTAGTGGGGAAAATGGTGACGATTTATGTTGAATTTGTTGATGTCCAACTATACTACAAAATCCTCTTGGGTCATAGTTACATGTATGTCATGAATGTGGTGGCCTCCTTAGTATTCTACATCATGATTTTCCCCTTTAATGGGAAATTGGTCACACTTGACCAACTTAACTACTACGATCCCCATGCAACTACCAATCCTAAAAAAACATCCTACCATAGTAGGCGAGGTTAACCAACCATCATATGTTGACATTAGTGTAGGGGTGTATAAATAATTAAACCTCCTATGGGCATATGCAGGTCCTCCACCTGCAATCCCCACCACAATGGATGGTCTCATGTGTACCCTTTTTACTGCTAACAAAGGGTCTGACCACCCAATGACATCATCTTCAAAACCATCCACAAGACATGGAGTAGAACAATCATTGAATCCCTCTAGTTCTCCCATGTTACAGATACCATTTTTGTACCCCCACATGAGAGTTCAAGGAACACCAATTATGATTTAGTTGACTCTCCCAGGGCTCACGTTGGGTCTCCTTATGTGGTACCTCACACCACCATTCCTCGATATGGACTCAACACCCATCACGCATTATGAGATGTTTTCATTTTGATGAGTCACTCTTATGGTACCACCAATCAAAATTACACCACTAGCAATAAATTCACCACCTTCTGTCGCAAAATCCCAAAATGAGGGCATCAATCAACCCAATTTGAAATCCCCTCCCAATGAAGGAATTAACCAACCCAAGTTGAAATCGCTCACCACCGTCAACCATGCTCCTGAGTCCTCATCATGGGCCACTAAAGAAAACATGAAGGGTGTCACACAAAAAATGTTGAGGACTCCCATCATGCATGACATTCCTACCTTGAGAGTCACTCCTCCATGTATGTGCATTATATGGTCAACAAGGCCATGCAACAAACCTATGTCCAAGCTTACCAAAAATTAGAAACTTGTTATGTTGATGTATTTGTAAATTCGAAATATTCTGATGTATATTATCATTGTATGTTGTTGTACCCCTATTTGAGATGTGTTTTCCTCATTTCAGGATGTCATTCTTGTTTATAGACCTTGCGGTACAACCTTCATTGTAAGTCAAGGAAATAGCCCCCAGTGTCACATCATGTAATGTTTTGGAGTCTCTCTAGTAGAATTCAGCCCTGTTAGGTTAAGAGGTCGGCCCCAGTCATGTAATAGGTCGGTCACTTGAAATGTATAAATAGGGAGGTTCCCTCCCTCATATAAACACACCTCACACTCACTCAAGTTTGCATGAGAGAGAGAGAGAGATACGGAGGAGATATACATAGCTACTAAATACTTCTTATTACTGGGTTTGTTCATCTTATGATATAGTCTTTGTGATTGTACTATCATGAGGAAGTTTGCATGGTTTTCTCCTTTATGGTTCCCCTGATGAAAATCTTCGTATCTTGTGTATATGTTCTATATTATGCATAATTGTGTACTTGTTCTTCTTTCAGATAAAGATCCTAACTAAGCTATTAATATATAGAAAAACTAACATGGTATTCGAGCATCTTTGAAAGACAGAACTATGCAGCAGTGGAAACTAGGGATTCCTAGTTCAAGGTCTTCTCTCCATAAATCATCAAGGAAAGAGGGTTAGGATAACTTGCCTCAATAGGGTGCATATTTTGGTGGAAGCGGTTTCATATTTGAATAAGTTTCAATTTTGATCCTATCACTTGTGCCAAGAGAATCTAGGGAATCAAGTTTCAAAGTATTCCCACTCAGGATTCAAAAAAGGACCTTGCTGAGAAAATGGCCTCAAGGACGCACATATTTCTGTCCAAACATAATTCCCAAACTCCAAGTTTGGAAAATTAGGGTTTCTCTGACAAACCCTAGGTCATCTAGCTCCAGAACCAGGTTAGACACCTCAAATTGATAAGATATAAATCTTTGTTGTTTCCATTTGAGGTTCTCATTTGAAAACATGATTCACCATACTCAACTAGAGGACAATCTTGGAGGGGCTGATCACTTTCGAGCATGGAAGTATAGAACCTCTGTGATCCTTGAAGAGAATGATTTGG
Source organism: Pseudotsuga menziesii (assembly GCA_001517045.1). Taxonomy (NCBI): domain Eukaryota; kingdom Viridiplantae; phylum Streptophyta; class Pinopsida; order Pinales; family Pinaceae; genus Pseudotsuga; species Pseudotsuga menziesii. The sequence continues at coordinate 60,102 of LPNX010996562.1, read as the reverse complement.
ATTGGTACATCAATGGAGAAGTTCTATAATCAGAGGGAGATGAGGCTAAGGATACTCATAAGAAGAACTTGGTTAAATCTAAGAGAATCATTGTAGATTCAATCAAGGATCACCTCATCCCCCGTGTGTCATCATTCAAGAAACTGAAGGAAGTATTTGATTATTTAACAAAGATGTTTGAAGGAAAGAAAATCAACCAGAAGATGAATTTAAGGAACCAGTTGAAGAATGTGAAGATAACGAACTCAAAAACTATACAATCCTACTTCACAAGGGTTTCTCAAATCAAACAAAAACATGAAGCAATTGAAGAGAATGTCGAAGAAGGATAAATTGTTATGACTACCTTGGATGGTATCCCTATATCATGGGACTCATTCATTCAAGGAATATGTGCAAGAAGGAAGCTAATCTCTTTCATCCAACTCCAAGAAGAATGCACACAAGAAGAAGCTCGACTCGTAACAAGAGAAGAGAATATGGGAGAAATTGAATATAAATATCTCACATTTCACACCAGGAATAAATACAAGAAGAAGGAGAAGAAGGAGCACTGTCATCAGCATAAGAAGAAGGAAAAGAAACAAAACAAGATCAAGAGAGATCCTTCCAATGTTTGATGCTATACTTGTGATGAAAAGGGAAACTTTGAAAGAGGTTTTCCCATCAGGAAAAAGAGAAACCATGCTCATGTTGCAAAATACGATGAACCAACAAACAAAATATTCAGAAGAGAGAGGGATGATTTGGATGAAGAGTATGTGCTAATATCAGCACTTATTGGCACTATCTCACATGGAAGAATTTATTGGCTTGTGGATATTGGGGCATCTAAACACATGACAGGATATAAAGAATCATTCACCAATATGTCTAAGCATGAGTCACCTAACAAGGTGAAAATTGGGGACTGTTGGTCACCCTATATGATAATAAATTACTGCTAACACACATAATGCTCAATATGAATTGTCAACACGGGGAAGTATTTTGTTTCAAAGATAATTATCACAATCTATGCATAAACACTCAAGTAGTTGATTGAACGAATGAAATCTTAATTGGCGTACCTATATTCTCAACCAAACTCTTCTCATGGATAAGGCTAACCTAATTTATACATCTAAGAATTCAGAAATGCATTTAACCTCCTACAATAATTACTCTAATAATTACTAATCTAAAGAGAATTAAGCTAGATGTACTCTTGTAGAAAGTAAACTAAAAGTATCAAACTACCAGGACTCAACTAAGATCTGTTGAAATCATCTAGGATGAAAATTATAAATAATAGTAAAGAATCACACCACTTACAATAATAATATGACTGGTTCAATCAATTTCAAGAAAGAAAAGTAACAGAAATGAACTAGAGTTGAGCTTGACTGTAATAGCTAATTGGCACACCTTGCATAAAGAGAAACTATCCTACATAGTCGACTGTCACACCACACAGTTGCAGCTAATCAGAATGAAATCATTAACTATAAAAAGAAAAATCCATTATCAATCATCATTGTTGCAACTAACTATAAATGCATCTACTGTAATTCCACAACACACAAAATAAATGAATAAAGCATCTAGTTAACTCAACAATCTATATGGGAAGGAAGGCCCAACCTTCAAACAGAGACACTGTGAACTAACACGAATTAAAACGCAGAGATGTGAAGAATCCTACTCCTTGTATTAAAAATAGTGATTCATAGTTACAACTTACACAATATGATAATAATCAACCAACCCCAAGCTCAGATCACCTCCCAATATTTATACATGGATAGCATAATCCTCATCCACTAATACCGGGAAGCCATGAATATCTACGAACTTCAGGCTGCCTTGTTACAACAAGTTGTTACAATTGTGCATGAAATTGAATGGAGATATGGAATATAGGGAGTATTGTTACTCTGGACATTAATGGATCAACGGAATCAATTGTATGGGAGATGCCATGTCTGTTTCAGTGATTCCCTAAGTAGCGGTGCGTTGTTGCAGCTGATTTCTGTTGTAGCTACCACATGGAGAAATGGTCTCTCTATCTCCATTCAGTATATGGAACTGGGACTGAAGAGTAACACCTAGTACCATATATCCCTTTCTTCTCCAGACTAAGTGAGCTACTACACCTGTGTTCCTCAAGGTTTGGAACTATCTTTGTAAAATCAATACATATCAACGCAATTCAAAATATAGAGTTCTAACCATAATAATCTTAGGAATTAATAGAATAAGAAAATAATAAATCATACCTATAAGGATTTAATCTCAATTTGAGGAAAAACATCTATCTAGTGTATGGAAATGAAGTAGGACAAGGAAAAAAGATATAATGGGTGTGGTAAAAAAGGGGCTATTACAGGACCCAACATCTCCCCCCAACTATCTAGTTGCATGTCCTCATGCAACAATTTCCACTATTATGAGTCTAACTCTAGACCTCGTTCATGGAGAGAGGAAAAATTGTAGTAACTTTTAGGTAGTTCACCCCCATAAATATATCCATTACAGGAAGCCCAATATTGTTGGGGCTCGGACCTTGAAGGTCCTTAATTTTGGCAACTCTGCAGTTTTAGTGCGAAGCTTGTAAGCGGAGTTGCGGTCCAAAATAGTCTTAGGGGCTTCGGGGTTGGGTCGAAGCCCCTCTTTTTGTAAATGTCCCATGGTTTTTGGGTACCCATGGTTTAAGCCCATGGTATTGTAATAGTGCACTTGTATAAATAGGAACTTATGTAAAGGAGTCAGGTACGATTTTGGTTGTGATAACGATGTGATGCGAAGAAGCTAAGGTCTATTTTTGGGTTAAGGTTAAGTCCCAACTAAGTGCGTGGATGAAATCTACAGATGAGTGCGTGGAAGACCTCTGCAGCTGAGTGCACAGAGGGTTTTGGGTTGTTGAGAAGATCTGCAGCTGAGTGCGCAGATCAGAACTGCATTATTTTGTAAAGTGTTGAATATAAACGCAGTTTTGTGGACATAGCCCCTATACTGTGGGTGAACCATGTATATCTTGTGTTGTGGTGATTCTTTTATTTTGTTTATGTTATGTTTTTATGCATTTGATAAGTAGATGAATGATAAAGTAAGATAAATTTCTAAGTATTAACTTCGCTGTGAATTCCCAGTTAAGGGTTAAGCAAGAAACTGTCTTTTTATCTAAACTGCAAAGCTATTTAAGTGAATGTCGAAGCTCTGTATTGCATAATTATTCTTTGTTAAGGCTAAAGGTATAGTAATATCCCTCTTTTTCCTACAGAAACCTGATTCTGCGGCACCCCATAGCTATTTCGGGTGAGACTGCAACCTGTCCGCAGGTTGTTGCCGAAAGGGCCAACACTATGGGTCTGTTTGTTGGTGCGAAGATAAAAGCATAAGAACCTGGGTCTACCCCAGCACCCAACAAATATTTCCAGCACTGCCTCTCCTCTGCCTTATTCAGTGTATAATCATCCCTGTATGGCTTTGTTGGACACCATATAAGTGGAAACTTGTATTTGAGTCCCATCCAGTGAGTTCTACACTTCTTCATGCAATCAGCATATCATTCCACCCTAGGGAGAGCCTGTTTAAAATTTCTGAAACAATAAGGGTCCCTTTTATTTAAAGCTAAAGAAGAAGTTTGCCACCTGTGCTTTCTTCCTTCCAAGGAAATATGTTGTTGTTTGGATATCTGATTAACATAGGTGGAGATAAAATTTTCTTGCAGTTCCCTCAACTGCTGAGTCTTCATAGGAGATATGAGCCTCCTTCTATGGAGCGGAAGGAGAAGCTGAGGAGATTGATTTTCACTCCTAATCCACATATTGGAGCTAGCCTCATTATGAGAGATTGTATGAGAATCATTTTCCCACTGTACATGATTATTAACAAAAGAGGAAAAGGCTCTCAACTGAACATATCCCAAATAAGGAGCAGGTTTAGAGAAAATTTCCATGGGTCAAGCCATATCATGCAAATAGATTTCACACAATATATTATGTTCACTGAAACTACTCTCCACAAAGGTCTCCAAGAACTAAGCAGAGGGTGTCAACTGATAAGGTCTTCCCTCCTTTAGGGATTTTAATTTAAATAGGGTCATTTGTTCATACAAGAACACCGGATAGGAGGGAGATGGAGCTCTAGATATCATCGATTCCCAAGAGAGAGTCTACATTTGATCTTTTTCTTTGTACACGGATTTGAATTTCTTCAATTCTTTTTGCACCTCCTCCCATCGAAACCTTCGAAAAGTTAACTCCTCTTCCCATTTATCCCTTAATTATTTGATAGTCCTCCTGTATTAAAAAAGGGGAACCATACCTCCCTGACATCGGTCAGCATGATCTTCCCACTTCTTCACTTCCAATGTCAACAGTGAAAGCTCTACATCTTTCTCATCATCAGAATATGAATCAGTAATTTATTGAGAAATTTGGATCCCTACCTTGTCACCAGATGTCTCAACCTTCTCACATTGTATTGATAGTGTAACATATTCCTCTTCCATCAGTGTTGCAGTAGTATCTGTCTATGTGGTTGCTTCAGTAAACAATTTTGGGAATGTTGGTTCTTGTGTATCAGCATCCTCGTCCATCAGCGTTGCGATGACCTCTATCTATGTGGCTGCTTCAGCAAGTAATTTTGGGAATGTTGGTTCTTGTGTGATAGTATCCCTCTTCTGAATCCCATCCTAAGAAAATTCAGTCTGTGTTGCACTCTTGACAGATAATGTCCAAACCAACTCCTTCCTACTTGAGGCAAACCAGTAACCTCCACCACAATTGTTTCTGTGACATCTATGTGCACACCCCTGAACTCCAAATCAGTGTCTGTCAAATTAAGGATGAACTATACAGTTGTTTTTGTGTGAAATCTAGCTGCTTCAAAAATGGAAAAAACCTATGTGTTCCTATGCAGGGCCCCTGTGTTCATGGGTTCATGCCGGGTTGGTTGACCCATATCACCCTTCCTTCTTAGTTCTGATAGCAAATCAGGAAATTACAGATCCAGAAGTGGAAGTTGCAGCACAAGAACATTCAACAAACAACCAAGGTTAGGATTAGGTATTTTAGGAAAGTTAATACAGTTATGAAAAGCGAATAATTGGAAATATTTGGCACAAATTAGGAAAAAGGTGGCAGTCCTGTAATAATCCCAAGTACCAATTCATACATATTGATTGAAAGTTAAATGGGTACGGGTTTGTTGATGGGTACAAGAGATAAAGCATGATTAATTTTGCTAAATCCATTTTATGCCTAATCATGAAAATGGTCAAAATCCGTACCTTCACGATATGAAATGAGTCTTAACTTTCCATAATGGTTCAGGGTGTCACCACAGCCATCAATTGAAAACATAATTTCACATGTGCTATTATGATATTACCCCCACCACTTCGATCGACAAGTACATCCATGTTGGCTGGCACCTGTGGAATATCAATAGTTGTCTTTTCATTCTTGGTGAAACTATGGTTGGAGTTGTCACTGACGGAGAGATTTATGGAAAAATATGATGGAGTCACAGTTGTTTTATGGACAAATCTAGAGGAGTCACGGCTGCAAAAATAGGAAAAGTAGGAAAAATATAGCAGCATCACAGCTAGTTTATGGACAAATCGGGAGGAGTCGCAGCTGCAAAAAATAATAAAAGTAGGCCAAATATAGCATATTTGTGGCTGGTCTATGGATAAATTCGGAGGAGACGCGGCTGCAAAAAATAAGAAAAGTAGGCCAAATATAGCAAAGTCGCAGTTGGCCTATGGATAAATCGTAGCAGCAAAATTAGGAAAAGTAGGCAAAATTTGGCAGAATCGCCGCTGGAAATTACGAAAAATATGGTGGAGTCATAGCTGCGAAAATAGGAAAAATAGGCAAAATTTGGTGGACTCGCAGCTGCAAAATAGGACAAATATGGCGGAGTCACAACTGTGAAAAAATAAAAAAATAGGAATATATTTTGGCGGAGTCGCAGCTAGAAAATAGGGTAAATATAGCGGAGTCAGAGCTGCGAAAAATGGAAATATAAGCAGATTTTGGCAAAGTCACAACTACAAAATAGGGTGAATATGGGGGATTCACAGCTGTGAAAAATGGAAAAATAGGGAAAGTTGCAGCTGATTGTTTGTTGTTGCTGAACTGTTCATCTTTTTCAAGGCATTATTCAAAACAGGAAAATAAGCTAGGGAGATCGCAATCGTTTTGGCCCAGTCGTGAATACTGCTCCTCAAGTAGATTCCTATACACATTATTCAAAAGAAAACCAATCAAACATAAAAGAAAAGTAAAGAAAAGAAAAATAAAACAAAACAACAATTTATTTATCTATAAATTCGTGTGTGGAAATTGCAATGTTCTTTAAGAATTCACAGGAGTAGAAAAAAACTACTGCCCTTGTATTGACTGATAACATGGATCAACTGCAACATGTGAAATGAATGCATCCTTTGAAACTTGCTTATGATACAGTCGCATCCTGTGACCATTAGTGAATAATGCCATCTGATCTTCATCAATTGTAACCCAATGAACTATTCCATCATCAATCACTTTTTTTATTTGGTAGGGTCCCAACCATCTTGTACGTTGCTTAGCTTTAAAATCCCTCTTGAATCTTGAATCATACAATAAGGAACAGTCTCCTTAACACAAGACTTTCTTCTTTATGAACCGATCATGCCACTTGGAATGTTGTTGTTGAATTCACATTGTCTGATGCACAGTAGTTATGCGCTTCTCATCAAGTTCATTTAACTAATCCAATATGTTCCTCTGAGCTTCTTTCAAGTCTAAGTTTGCTTACATGGTTGTCTTTAAAGTTTTAATTTCAAATTCAACGAGAAAGACAACATTCTTACCATACACCAATTCATATGGGGAGAATCCCATAGTGTTGTGCCATGTGGTGCGATATGCCCATAATGCCTCTGGAATTCTATCAGCCCAATCTCTGCGATGGCTTCTGACTGTTTTTGTGAGGATAGCCTCAACTACCTTGTTGGTACTTTCCACTTGGCCATTTTCCTATGGGTGATATAGTGAGGTTATCCTATGTTAAATGTGATTTTTTTTAATAGTGCTTCCAGTTTGTGGGGGACACAAATTGCGGTCCTCCATCTGTAACTATCTCCCTTGGGTACTCCAAAACGAGTGAATATTTCTCCATACAAGTAATCCATTACAGCTTGCTCATTGGCCTTAACCAAAGCTACAGCCTCCACCCATTTGGTCATATAATCGCTGCAAACTAGAATATACACTTTCTTCTTCGAGGGAGGGTTGATAGGCCCATATGTATAAAGGTTCAACCACCAGCTATGGTTGAAGAGGCATCTCATCTAGTCTATCTGGTTGGCCCATTCTTTGGTAACTATCACAAGCCGTAACATTTTTCTTTGCATCCTTGAAAAATGTTGGCCAATAATAGACGATCTGTAATACCTTCTGACATGTTCGTTTGTCAGCAAAATGTCCCCCATAGGGCTCATCGTGGTAAGCCTTTAAGATACTGAAAATTTCATCCTCCCTTACACATCTTCTGATTTCAAGATCAAGACCTATGTAGAAAATATGACCATCTATCCAAAAATTCCTGGCACTTTGTTGTATAATTTGTATTTTTTATCTCTTTGACAAATGTGATGGAAGCTTGCTTGAAGCCAAATAGTTAGCAACATCTATGTACTAAGGGGAATGAATTGAAAATACAAAAAAATGTTCATCGGGGAAGGAATCTTTGACTGGTAAATTGTCATCATTGTTAGTAAGTCGAGATAAAAAGTCAGCAACAACATTTTCCTTCCCAGATCTGTCAATAATTGTAATGTCAAATTCCTGTAACAGTAATATCCATCTAGTTACTCTAGCATTAGTGATAGGTTTGTTCATTAAGTACTTAATGGCTGAATGGTTAGTGTGCATAAAAGTGTGGTATCCAGTAATATAGTTCCTGGATTTATTAATGGAATAGACAATGGAAACGAATTCCTTTTCTCTGACAGTGTAGTTGAGTTCAGCAAGGGCCAAGTTTTTACTGATGTAATAAATTGCATATGGGGGATGACCTTTCTGTTATCCGAATACTGCTCTAATGGCAGTGTCAGAAGCATCTAAGGAGATGTGGAAAGGCAGAGCCTAATTGGGCCCTTGTAATATAGGGGTCATGGATAGCCTCTTCTTAAGTCTAGTGAACGCTATTTGGAATGCATCATTACAATAAAAATGTACATCCTTCATTGAAACAGTGAATAAAGGAGAGGCTAGCTTGCAATTTTTTTCTATAAATCTTCTGTAATAACCAGCATTCCCTAAGAATCTATGTACCTCCTTTTGTGTTCCAGAAGTGGGTATGTTTTCAAATACCCTGATTTTGGATGGGTCTACCTGTATACAATCAACAGAGATGAAGTGCCCCAAACTACATCCTCGCTCATCATCATATGGCACTTTTCAGTACTTAAATATAGTTGGGTTTTTTCACTGCGTACTAAAACCTTTTCTAAATTTTTCAGTGGTTCAATGCTTTCGTTAACCATCTCGGAAAATATCCCAATAACATCTCTCTGAAAGGTGGTAGGTGCATTACATAAACCGAAGGGGATTACCCTATATGCAAAGGTACCCCAGGGACAGGTGAAATTGGTCTTGTCTTGGTCCTCAAGAGCAATTTGGATTTTATTGTAACCGTTGAATCCATCCCAAAAGGAAAAAAGCTTCTTCCCATACAAGGTATCAAGTACCTGATCAATAAAAGGTAGGGGAAAATGGTCTTTCTGCGTTTCTTTGTTCAACTCCCTATAGTCTATGTAGACTCTCCATTTCTCATTCTTTTTTGGCACTATCGAGAAACCCACTCATTGTCTGAGATTTGGTATGTAAACCTTGCTTCCAAGAGTTTTCGGATTTCTTCTTTCACTATATTCCTCAAGTTAGGGTTCATCCTTCATTGTGGTTGGAACATAGGTTGAGAGTTGCTTTTGATGTAAATGTCATGGGTACACAGATTATAAGGGATACACTTCATATCTATGTAATCTCAAGCAAAATCTTCCTTGTGATGTTTCAGCAGAGTGATCAAGCTTTCCAACTCATCAAGAGCGAGATTCAGATTAATGTTCAATGTTTTTCCCGACTCTATTTCAACTGGAATTCATTTCTAGTTTTTACGTACTGAAATTATATTGGCGTCACTGACTAGGGTCTCTTCTATTAGGTATTCTTGTTCTTCTTCACCTAAAGTACTTTTCAGAATTTGATAAACATGTTTATTGACATATGTTGACTCATTGATGAAACTTTTAATAGTGTCGTCATCTATTTCATTTTTAAAGGCTAAGGCTTTCCCTATCATTAATAATGGTTGAACGTCTTCTTCCTCCTCCATATCCATCCACAGTGGAGTTTCATCTTGTAAGTTGGGTCGAGTTGGAGGGTATAAGGTCAGGATTTTTGTTTCAGTCCCATCTGAGATAGTCATGGACCCCGACCGATAGCTGATGCAAGCATCTGTTGTGGCTAACCAAGGTCTTCCCAAGATCAAAGGATTTCCCCCTAGCTGCGACTTCAGTTTCAAAACCAAGAAGTCCATAGAGTATTCCCATGAATCAACTGAGACAACAAGGTCATCTAGGATTCCATCAGGTTTGATTGTGGACCTATCAACGAGTTCTAATATAGTAGGGGTTGGCCGAAGATTAGTGAGCCCAAGTTTTTGCACAGTTTTGATGGTCATAACATTGATATCTATGCCTAAATATACCAAAACATTAGGTATCTGAGTGTTTCCAATGTGTATTGTAACAATAGGGTTTCTAGGATCATCATACTTATCCATGAGAGTTTTTCCCATTATTAATTTGGATATTTTCCCTATTACATGGACAGTGGTAGGATCCCTAGGCTTTCTCCCTGGTTTTCTTAAACACAGATCTCTAATTGTTTTGGCATAGATGGGCACATCATGAAGGGCCTGTAACAGTGGAATTTTGACATATAAATTATTTAATTCCCCTAAGAGATTGAACTGAGGTTGTTCCACTGTCTTTTGTAGGATCAGCCATTCAAGATATGGTGGTTCTCTTGTTACTTGTGTATGTTATGTTTCAGTGTGTGTTTCTTCCTGTGTTTCAGTTGGTATTTCAGTAGTACTCTCATCATCCTCCATGATGGGTATTATTATATTAGATGGATGTTGCTGATTCATTCTTGCTTCAGTCACAGAAGATGGAACATCTTCAATGACTAAGGGCTCCACTACCCTCCCTGATCATAAGCGTATGTTATCACAGGGAACTGGGATAATGGAGTAAGCATGCTTCTTGGAAGTCTAAAATTGATGAACTACTTTATTATTTGGGTTAGGGTTAGGATGGGCAGGAAACTATGGTCGTCATTAGCGGAAATTTGGGGTCTAAAATGGGCCTTATAAGAAAACGTGCCAACAGTAAATTTTGTGAGTTGGAATTCAAGAACAAATAGAATTTCAATCAAATGAGTCAACCATAATGGTTGAATTGACATATTGGTCATAAAAGAAAACTTTTTTGGGGGGGATTTTCGACATATATCCCTGTGTTTTTACTCAAATTTCAAGCAGGAGATCTCGTTGGATGCGGAATTTAATTCCGCATCCAATGAGTACCCATGCCACATACTTTTGAAGGACCTTGCTACCCCAAAAACAAGAAATACCTGAAAAAATGTGATGATTATATCAAAAGTATGCAGTGTGGGTCCATCAAAAGCATGCAGTGTGAGTACTCATTGGATGCGGAATTAAATTCCACATCCAACGAGCTCTCCCACTCATAATTTGAGTAAAAACACAAGGATATATGTCGAAAATACGAACACAAAAAAGTAGTTTTTTTAATTCTTCTTCCAAAATTAATAACTATTATTTTATTATTTTAACTATTATTTTATTATTTTCCTTAGGAGGCCCATTTTAGACCTCAAATTTTCTCTAATAAGTGGCATGTTCATTGGTGCAATGCTGTTTTGGAGTTGCAGCTGCGGCTACTGGTACTGTTGGTGAGGGTATTGCTGAGGAGGATACTATTTGTTGAGCCACAAAAATACCACATTTTATTCATCATTTCACATACTATTTATCACCTTATTCCATTATATCCTTCCATAAAACCACTAACATTCACCACTTTCATAATAAATATGGGATTATATTACCATTTTCCAACTCATTTATTTTTGAGTATTTTGAGCGAATCTATGGTTAATTATTGAGAAAAATAACATATTTTCATTATACTTTAAAGTTGGGTGAGTTTGGTGATGTGTACAGGTGTATTTGAAGACTTTAGCAAGCTCAAAAGTCGCCACCTAGCCTCAAATTCGAATTTCATCTTCTAGATATGAGCTAACTTCAAGGAGAAGATCATGGACATGTGGAGAGAATATCTCATCCAATATTTGGTTGAGGATTTAAAGGGATGAGTTGTAGATTTGTTGAGGATTTGGGGGGGTGAGTTGTCTATTTCTTGAGAATTTTAAGGGTTAAGTTGAGAGAATAGTGGATCTGTAATTATGATCAGTTATCTTGGATTTATGTATAAATAGGAGGGCTCTCTTCTCATTTTGGTTGGAGGCCTCTCTAGTGGTTTGGAAGTAGAATATAGTCTAGATATCTTTCATAGTTAGTCATAGAATAGATGTTGAGTGTTATGTAATGGAGATGATTCTTATTGCACCTCCTTTGACTCTCTTATATTAATATAGATTTCCAAAAATTTCTTTCTTTATGAGTTGTTAGTGTAGATTTACAGTTATGTCTTGTTTATGAATTGTTAGCATAGGTTTATCATGAGCTCACTAGTTATTGTTAATTACTTTGTACCATTTATTGTTAATTTCTTTATACCAGTTAATGTTATTTGCTTTACACCAATTTATTTCATGCATTCTTATGTTTTCTTAGATCAGATTCATTTCCTACAATTTCCTGTTTTTTAGATTAGATTTAGTTTTATGTAATTTCTTGTTTAATCAAGTTTAATTTAATTACAGTCATGTATTTTTAATTTTAGTTTTAGATTAAGTCTAGCGACACTCTGTCCCTGCATATATTTTGTCTATACCTCACAAGTTTACGCTCTCCCTGGGTTGACAATTAAATCATTGGAATTTTCTTATAATTTGATTAATGTTTTTACCCAACATAGTTGATGAGGAAACTATTGATGAGGAGGTTGGTTATGAGGAAAATGATTTCCTGGATGGGAGTTTCTCCAACCAGGAGACCAATAAGTTTGTTGGTTTGATTGTTGTGTCTAAGGTGACCAAGAGTCAATATTTTGCATAAAAGTTTGAGATTGATGCCATTGATTGTTAGAATAACGTGAAGGGAATTGTGTATTCATGTTATTCATATTATTCCAAAAAGGCAATGGCTCTAGATTCATACCTTTATTTTGACGCTTCCAAGGCTTATTTTGAGCAATGAAGTAAGATTTCTCCACATCATAAGTAGATTCCTACAGTATTGCCTTAACTTGGGGGAGTAAAGGACATTCCTTAGTATCATGATTCAATTCATAGAGTTTTCATGCTTCCACCATGTCAAGTGGACATTCCTTCAGTGTGCACTTCTTCCTACATATAGGACATAATAAGACAAGTGTCAAATATTCTACTGCTTGCCTTTTCTTTTCTCTCAGGATGTCCATTTCTGAGGAGATGGAGCTCATCATTTCTATTTTAAAGTTCTCAAAAAGGTTTACTATTTCTTCCTGAGTGGCTCCTCCATTAGATTACTTTTTTGTTCTATTGAAGACATCTCGGTCAAGTCCTTTGTCATGATTGTTGGTTCTAGAGGATCCTCTCAAATATATTTGACATAATTCGACAATATCCTAAAATGATTCTTTTGAGACATCCCCCTTTCCCAACAAATTTAGCATATCCAGATAATCTTCTCTGATTCCATGCAGTAAGATAATTTTGAACACATCTTTCCCCATATCAGTTTGTCTTTCCCTCTGTACATTGTACAAAAGTCTCTCCAGAAAGTCCTCCATACTCTCTTCCTCTTTCTGTATCATCTTAAACAATTCTTCTCTTTTATCTTTAGTCCTACAGTACTCTTTATATTTTCCAAGCAACACCTATTTCATTTGTTCCCAGGTGGTAACAGTCTCACCACACAAGCTCATAAACCAATGCAAAGCGTTGTCCTTTAAAGTAATAGGGAAAAGTTTCATCTTTTGTTCACTAGAAGTGTAATCATAGCTATGATAGAGGATGTCAAATTCAAAGAGGAACTCATCTGGATCCTCTGTGGCTTTCCCATGAAAGCGTGGTAATGCTGATGGTGAGATGTTCTTCATGGGGGTCGGTCTAGTTGGTTGTTGAATGGGGAACTGAAGTGTGGTGATATTATCCTCATGCTGGAGGTCTCCATAATTGTTATGGTTATCCCCTACTCCTTCTTTATGGACGTCACGGTGACTTTTGTTATTCATGCACAACAGAATTTGAGCCCAAAATTCGACGGCTTCCATGTCTAAAATTCATCGATTACCTATCGATTCTCCAACAACTTAAATTTTTTTTGTTGTCGAAGGCATGACGTTGGATATTCAACAGCATGCCAATACCCATTGATTTTTCAATGTAATAGACCAAAATATTTCACCACTAAGTCATTGAGTGTCCGAAGTCATGCTATCAAAAATCTGACATCTCCACGTCGCATATCTGACTTATGTCCGATGTCAGAGCGTCGAAAAACTGACTTGTGTCTGGCGTCATCTCATCAAAACTAGGATGTATTGTCATAGAAAATATGAAGGGATCTCTTGTCGGAGGTATAGCCATCCCATCGGATGAGGCCACTAGAATCTGATGTATCGGCATCAAAAATCCGACGGGATCTCTTATCGGAGGTATGGCTGCCTTGTTGGACTTGCCACTAGAATCTGACGTATCATTGTCAAACATCCAATGGGATCTCTTGTCAGAGGTATGGCTGCCTCATTAGACGAGCCACTAGAATCCGAGGTAGTTTCATCAAACATCCGACGGACGCTCTTGTCGGAGGTATGGCAATCGCGTCAAACGGGACCACATGGCATCGAAAATCTGACAGGAAATTGTATAGTTTAAAAAAAATTAGATGTTTCCCAACCATCAATAGATGTGGATCATGGAAACAATCCTCCTCAACCAATTTTTATAATTTTTTTTCATCATGTGTGTTGGCGTCGTTATCCTCATATAACAACTCTAATGGTGGATCAAAGGCTATAGTTTTGTCAAATTCATGGTACACATCCACAACATGGGTAGATGACTTGACAAAATTTTCAGTTAAAAAATCACCATCACGACAATTAGACCACCAACCACTTCAAACTAGAATCCCACTTCCTCCTTCCCAATTGATGCACGAGGTTCCAACAACTTTGGATTCTCTAACATTGATGTTAGATTATTTTGATATCCATGTAAGACTTGCAACATTTTTTCCATGAGTTCTTGATTAGACTTCATCTTTTCCAATGAACCACTCTTGAGACTAGAATTATTAAGTGTTGGTCTTTCAAAAAGTAGTATGAAAGTACTTATGTTGGTCACTCAAAAAGTAGTCTGAAAGTACTTATCACCGACAACCCATCCAGCACGAAAAATGCACAACTCTGATAGCACTGTAAGATCCAAAACAAAATCTGAGTGAGCTCTTAGCCCACTATGGATCTGTATCGAAGTCAACCTTTCAGCCACTGCATATGCTTTAGCGTGGGATCTTTTCTAAACAATTTGAGTTATTCTACATGAACACTTATTTCATGAGTTCCATAGCATTTCAAAATTTAGTTTACGATTTGAATCTTAGGTTCATATGTGATTTACATGTGCCAAGTATATAGTAGACTCAAGCTTACCAACTTGTACATATAATCCAAACCACAAAATATAATATCTATATATATCATAATATCAATGAGTTCGGTTTACTAACAACAAAAATAATATTTTAAATATCTAATATACAACATTAAAGTCTGGCATAAATATGACCACAAATACAGAGTTAATGATGTTGTAGCTAACCTCCCTTTTGAACACAGGTAAATATTTTCAGAGGTTTCCTGAGTTCTTCTCCCCTTCAACCAAACCATTCTTATTTTCATCTCCAGGTTCATTAAAGTAAGGCTTAGCATTTAGTACTAGTCGTTGATTGGAAACAAGGATTTGTAGAATGTTTGATGATGGTTGGTTCCAAAATTCATTTCCTTTGCATGTCCAGGTGTTTAAAATACCGAGGCAGACTTTCCCACTCTCATACAAATTTGGATTCAACCTTAGTCCACCAAAATGGTAGTATACCAACTGCAAATTAATTAAAAAACAATATAAACCCATTAGATATTTCCATATTGAATATCAAAACAAAACTTAGATAACAATTTCAATTTCAAATCATACAGTTGTAATAATGTACTTATAGGTGGTCCATCAGGATACCAGAATGGAAAATGAATATCAAAGAAGAAAATCCCATTCTAATATGGAGTCCCAGCTGCTCCAACAACCACGGCCCTCCGTAAAAGGGATAAGAAAAGAATGCCTTTCCATAAATGTACCTGGCCCGTTTCATTCTGATAGTAGTGATCAACTGCGTCCTTTACACTGTCAAAATGTTTGAACTAACATGACACGTGACTACTAGAGCTAGGTAAGATATGCACCATATCTTATTTTGTATGTTTTATATCAATTTTACTATCTATCAACTCAGCTAAATCAGAATCCACTATTTTCGAGCTTGCTTCTTCAGCTAAATCAAAATCTATTGTTTCCCGGCTTGCTTCTTCAACACTACTCTGGATGGATGGATCATCTTTGTCTCCACCAACAACGAATATCTCTTGAGCTCCAAACTACGTAACAACAACTAAAAATGTAACCTTTAGGAAATTTAGACCCTATTGTTGATTCCAATATGTCATGAACGTGTATTTTTTTTTAAAGTGATGCTTTGACAAGCTAGAGGACACTCAAGCACATGCCTTCAGGGGGATTGGAACTCTAGTGAGAGACTTGAGAAGCCATTTCCCTCACGATTAAACCATAACCTCATTGTCAAATCCTGTAATTGAATAGAAGTAGCAAATGAATCTTATACATAACCAAAATAAAGTCTGCAAGCACTCTGCGTAGAAGGACAAATCAACTAGGAATGAAAATGTGGTGCTAAAAGTGCGGACTTACAAAGGCATGCCTAGAATCCATCAATTGTATGCATTCATGTTAGATGTTTATTTTTCAGTGTGATGCATGTTACCAGAAATATGACAAAGAGGTTGGTTCTTCTTTCTGTTTCAATTCCCAATCTTGTTTCTGTTCCTGTCTTAACACTACATTAGTACATTACTAATTGATTTTATATTCATAACATATGTAGATGAGGTTTCATGTTCTTATGTGATTGCATGTCCCCATGATGTTACCCTACATCATGTAGGGGTGACTAGATGATTATTGCATTTGTGATTTTCATCACAAACAATAGTTCCACAATTGTGATTGATGGGGGTTTACACCATAGACACTTCTAGCATGCTCATATGGAATCCTAGGGTGATTTATGTTGATGGAGTTTGTATTAGATGTACTCTAGTGTTGTTTCATACACCCTTTCATATCGACAATGATGGTTCACTAGTATGGATCATTACTCATTGTGTTTGATGGTGTACACTATAATGGATCATAACACTCTAAATTTTTGTCTCTTACTAGGTTAATTACAAGGCAAGTTCATAATTTACATCTAGATAAGTGCGTCACCTTGTCGGTGGATGTGCGTCCCTAGTGACCTAGGTGGGTGTCGAACATATATCATGGCATTCCCATTTATAATCCTAGACATTTTTCATGCCTTATCAATTCTTCACCTTTTCACTCATTTTCATCATTTCCCCTCTTAAGACTGGCTTATAATGTGTCATGTTGCAAGGAGTAACAATTCCATGTATGAAATTCCAAACTTAAAAAAATAATTTCTCTAAATAGAAGCACCTCATATCATATTATTATACAGTTGAGTTGTGCCACCTTTATAAAAAGCCTTATTCCTAAATCCCTTGGTCCAATCAAAAAATAAAAGAAAGAAGGGTCTAAGCAAATGCAAATAAAAAAAGGGAAATACAAAAAAGAGGCTGAAGGAATGGTAACTCATGCTAAGCACTCCCTCTAATGCACACATGTGGAAAAAATACATTCCCCCTAGCTCATGAAGTCTATGGAATGGACCTCTTACTCACTTATGCTATACGACTATGAGGGGTAATGCATGAAAGCACCCTTTTCCATAGTACCTTATTCACCTTAACATCTACACCTAACTTAAGTCCTGGGAATTGCATCCCATCTTGGTGTATCACATGTAATTTTCAATTTTGGTTAATGATGTCCCCACCATGGTTAATCTAAGTAAAGGGATAAATAATTAAATGATTTATTGAGCCATTAGAAAGGTATCACTTGATGATCACTAAATACATAATTCCTTACATTAGCTCACACGTGGGAGGCATCTCTAACACCCACATGTGTGGAAGATTGGAGATGCATCGATTCACCTTTAGAGGGGTCCTATCCAAAAATGACTTTCTATCTCTCTCACATGTGCCAAGTTTTTGGAGTTTTGAGGGTGACATCTCGCTTAAAAGTCTCACGTGCCACACGTGTGGTTGTATTCATCAAAAGTGCACTATTAAAGGAGGTCATTCCTCACTTGATGGAGGTCGTTGGCTCTTACTTTGATGAGGTGTCTAGTGGTTGAATCACCTTGAGCATTTCTAGTTCGATGTTGGATATTGAAATTGCTCTTTTTCCCACTCGAAGGGTGTGTCCCACTTGATGGAGCTAGCATTTTTTGGATATGCTTACATGTGGCATTGATACACTTATTTTATGTATTGTTGACCCTATCCTCTCAAGGTAGTGGAGGGATAATGATTGTTTACGCATTCCTAGATTAGATCTAGGGTTTATGCTTGGATACTATTATTTTATTGGAGGTTTTGAACTTCTTCTCTATATAAGAGAAGGTCCTATTGTAAACTTTGCTAGAAGTTATGGAGAGAATCATTATGCTATTTTTTAGGACTCCTAATTGTTGCTTATGAATGGTTGATTTGAGCGTTTCATTAGATTTCTTTGATGCTTGGTTAATGGATGTCATCTTCAATTGTCTATGGTCTTGATAATAATCGATTAATATATTTCTCTATTATATTGGATTCTTTCCATTGGAAGAATTAATAGTGTGCATGTTTGTTGATATTGGTTGTGATGTTCTTATCCCTTGCTTGAAAAATATCTCCTCAAGGCTATTGGAAATGTTTAACTTAGGATTACCCTATTGAAGATTTATGAAGTGGATCTAGCTAATAGGGAGTGGAATGGGTTTGAACCATTCAACCCTATCTATTCTTTAATTACTAAATCCTCCATAATATTGTCAATCAGACCCCACTTGCCCAACTTGGATTTTCTAGGCACTAGTCACATCTTCTCTGCCACTTCAAAATTAAATTTTATCTTTTCCATTTTGTTTTTAAGTAGATCTGGAAATTTCTATCATTTACATACATCAAAATCATCCCTAAAACACTAAATTGCATGGTAGATTTTCCCTAGTTGATGGCTGGAAATTATCTTTTTGGAAATCTGCTATGTTGTATTAATTAAATCTGTTCTAAACATAATTAAAAAATACAATTTGAATGCTGATTTGCTTGGTTAAAAGTTTCAAATTAGTAAGTGTCATGAAATTCCTGGTTCTACCCTAGTGTTAGCCCTATTCATATTTCATTTGTAATTTTAACAATGGTTAAAACATTCAGCAGTTACAAATCAGGTTTCTTGGTTGGAAAAGATGTATTATTTGCAAGTTTATAACAACAATTAATTAATTGATTCAGATAGGGAAATTGAGGGAATTTTCACATACATTAATCAACTCTCAAACCCTAATTCTGCATTGCTAAAACATCTCAAAATAGATTTGGATCTAAGCATTCATTACCAAGTTAATTTATAGTTGGAAATCATTTGTATTTGATGTGAAAATAGTAACGTAAGTCATCTTGGAATTGTATCTTGCTTTAAACTTAGGTTCTAATAGGGAATTCCCCCATGTGTTGGATTACCCAACACAAAGTGAGGGAATTAGTTTGTTAGGTGACAGTTCTGACTCTTCTGAGTTATACTTGACCTTAGAACCTAGTGGAGACTTCGCAAAAACCATTAAATTGTTGATGAAGAGTAGAAGCATCCAGTGTGGAAAAGAAAGTAAAGGTATCCATGTAAATAGTGAAATTGAATTTGAAAGTGAAATAAATACACATAATTCAAATAATATATCAAATATAATAAAATAACTTGAAAATGTACCCTGTAAAATGAGAGGGAAACAAAAGCTGCGGGAAATTTTGATAAAATAAAGTATAAATCTGGTGGTTGTGTCCCATAACCTTTTGCAGCACCAAGTAAAACCATCCATCGTCCCTTATTGTTACGGAGAGAAATTCCTATGGCTTGGGGTACCACAACAGACAGCTTTGACTCCAGAAATCACTCTTTCCCAATATGCAATAGAAATAAAATGTATAACACTAAAGGATCAAACCTCGTACCTTATTCCGGACGGTTGAAGTAGATACCCGTTGAGCTTTCCAATATTCAGCTTGAATTGATATAATACTTCCTCAACAACAAGTAAACAATACAAGCATACTATATATCATGGTGTTAGATCTATTCTAGCATATATAATCAATAATGTAAAAGCATTTGACATATTCCAATGGACACAATATTCAATCAAATACACATCATTAGACAGGAAAAGATAGTTCTTATTAATATAAATCAGAGATTACAAGATAGATACAACCTCTGACGGCACGTCTGCGAACTGGAGAAACTGAATCCCCCACTTGGGCCTCCACCACCTCAATCCTCCATCTCACGACAGCAAGCTCACTAGCAAAAGGCAAGCTTGGGAAGAACACAACAGTGCTCCAAAGAAACAAAGGGATGCAGACTCAAGCATAAATTCTGGCAACAATGGACTATAGTTTCGTTGCTTTCAATCTCTCTATATGCCTTCAATGTACCAAGGGGTTCCTTATATAGCTTCACAAGGGATAATGAAGGGTCGAATCCGAGCGATCTCAAGGCATATGGAAGGCCAGGAGTCGAATGAGTCGGATCCATGTCAAGAAAAACTCCAAAAGGATTTGGACTATGCACACATCCCGATGTACGCGGTTATAGGAGTTAAACCCACGTATGTACGCGGTTATCGGGTAAAAATACGCGTATATCATTTTTTATATAGTTTTAGGGATGATCAAGGAAACATCAAAGGATAAAATATGGTCCATGGGGTCTAAAGAGTCTGCATCGGGACAGGGGAAGGCCATACAAAGTGTGATTCACCTAGAGTGGTGAAATCCGCTATAACAGATGCCCCCTAATGTGTGAGGTCAGAGGGGTCATACGATGGCCGAAATACATTATAAGTCCATCCCAGAAGTGGAGTGATGAAGGATCCCAAATGGAAGACTAGCCACCCAATCAACATAGTACAATGATACAACTTTGCATATAACTGCAAGTACATATAGCAGTCCCGGATACATAAGAGTACAATGGCCATGAATAGGCATAATACATGATATCACATATGTGGTCATCGCCATGTACAATATACATAGATCAGAATCTCCATGATGAAGATGTACAAAGGACCATGATCTCCAATATGGTTGAAGATATACAATAGATCAAGATCTCCATAGTGGCTGGAAATGTCTGACATACACTGGAATCAAGTCACGAGAGCTAAAATCTCATGAACATTGGCACGATCAAGGAGGTAGCATATAAGAGATGCCACCAGTCTGGAAGGTCTTCTACACAAACCGCTATGAGTACATGTCCTACTATGCGAATAGAGGTTTCGAGGTCGAACATAGTAGTCCATCGTCTGATTACTGATCATTGATGTATACCGTTAACAGACGCGAGATTGCCCACCGATAATGATAATGGGAATCAAGGTACTAGAGTGAAAACTAACAAGTGTGAATAGATGTGTTGAGGTCGAACACTTGAGATAATCCATCGATCAAGGGACATTGATGTATTCCCAAGAAACTGTCGATGGCGAGAGAACATACCACTGATGACTGCAAGTCTCAAGGCACTCAAAAGGACTCTAGATTCCAATCCCAGAATAAATGATCTGAAGTCTATGGGATGAAATCTGCTGGAAGGAGGGCATTAAGGCATCCCCCATCATCCAACACGAGGTACTCAGAAAATCCATCTAATGTGGAAGGACTCGATCATAAAGTGCATGAACCAGTAACTATACCGGGAATGGCCGACATGCAAAGTCAAGATAACTGAGGAATGGATGACATAGGTTTCGAATTCCTTCGAACAAGAGCATAACGGCGTATGGTGACTGAATGAAGGTAGCATAGACTTGATATACAAACTGGGACATCTCTGTGACACAGGAGGCATCAACAGAGGCTCCATAGGGACTGGAAGCTTAACCAATTGGTGGAGATAAACTCAGATAAACAAGTACAGCTCCTAATTCAAACTATAACCCAACCAATGGATGTGATATATAGTGCTCTGTTCAAAGGAGACACGACTCGACAGCTGCCAAAGATAACATCTTTCCTTGTCCGGCTTTTTGGTTTTTTGATTTTTTTGGACTTTTTCAGTTATTTGAAAAGCTTGAAAAAAGAATAAACTAGCTTTATAGTTACAAACTAGGAGGAGACGAGTGTCATAAGGGAAAACAAACTAGTTCCAAGCAGTGGAACATACCTATGCTCAATACAAGGATACATGTGTAGGATATTGACACTCGGGGGAAAATCCCCTCCCAGTAAAAGGGAATCAAGCTGCGAAGGATATAAAAAATGGCTCTGCATGGCTAGACATGAGACAAGTTCGGGCTATATGGCTGAAACGCAATGTCAGGGGAGCCAGCATAAAGCTCAATAAGGCAGGCAAAGCTCATGATAATGCATTCACAACTTGACATAAGGGAGTCCGGAGGGAAAAAGGCTAGCATAAGATCAAGAGGAGTATGAGGCTCTTGCGAAATGTCATGGCAGTACTATACAACAGACTCCCACACCCTAAAGGAGAAAACGTCGGCATGGACACCAAATGAAAATAAGGCACTAACTAGGGTACCCATGTTAGGTGAAGCTCTACCACTCACATCATGCCACTTTTAAAACAGCAAGAAGGTTCCGTGACATAATAGAGTGGGTTCATACCTAAGGTCATAGTGACATGGTCATAAGGTCATGCAAAATGAAAATGGTGGTGAACCTAACCTATATGCCAGTATAGACATTATACCTGAGATTAGTACGAACGGGTCAATCCAATGGCTGAAACGGCACTGAAAATGGTCTTCTACATCACAAATTATGTCAGAAACGGTCCAAAATGGTTAGAAACTGTCAAAACTATAGGAAAGGGGGTAAAAATTTTCAAAGATTTGAAAAATTTTCTATAAATAGTAAAAAATATATATCATTTGAAACTTTTACCCATTGGAGCTCTGATATTCAACTGCAAATTCCAGGAGATCCAACTAGCGGAATTCACAACCGTTTCTTCCAGGTAGTTACTCATTCTCTCCTCATGCATTTCAATATAATTTTTGTTGATTTTCATGGAAAAATGAGGTAGTTTAGGCCATCTCTACATGAGCATTGCGGCCCACATAGATATCGAAGATTTTTCCACATATAGGGATGGCTATACGCGGAAAAGAGGCTAGAAACCGCGTACATACGCGGCTGTTTGCAAAACAGTCGCGTATGACGCCGCGCAAGTAAATTTACAAGAATCTAATGGGCAAAATGGAAATTTCTCTTGCAGGATCGTGCTAGAATGGAGAGAGCGTGAGCATGGTGAAGTAGAGGAAGCTGTAAGGGCTAACGTGATGGCTCAACAAGCTCTTAGAAGATGCGGACTCTACAAGTTTTGGTGCCTTGGTGGCTTGAGGGCCAAACCAAGACTGCTAGAGATGCTGGTAAACTATTGGGATCTAGACTCAGAGTCCTTCAGGATAGATGGGATGTCTCTCACTATAGAGGTGGAAGACATATACTTTATCACAGGTCTATCTAGACGAGGGGAGGTGGTGAACCTTCGTTCCTGAGGTGGGCTAGGTGGTGGGCTTACTATCGATGAGTACGTAGCTGTGTACTATTACCCAGATACTGAGAAGGTGGGAAGTCAAGTCCCCAACAATACTATACAGGTGCTGGGCCTAAAGGCCATACTACTAACGCTGGGTAGGATAGCAGGCTTAGCCTCACTCCATCAGGCCTCGCGGCCACTAACGTACTATGCGGTGGAGTGTATGAGACCGACCATATACGACTGGAGTACTACACTACTGAGCAACATGAAACTTCATATGAAACTTCGGATATGAAACTTCAGGTTCAGCAGCATATTGAGCACGTTTTTCTTCAAGCGTGTTCTAGTATTGAGCCCTAGAGTGGACGTTCCTCTCCACGGGGTTTGAGATCCAGCCCAACGACGTTGGGAAGATGCTATGTGTAGTCTGGGGGGTGGTAGGGTGGCCAACCCATATCCAGCTGACTTCTTTCCATGGTGGCGACGACAGATTGTTGCCATAGATGACTACCCCTATGGAGGGATAGATTTTCAGGGGGATCCGGACATGCCATTGCCACCAGGATCGGCATACAGAGAGATAGGTACCAAATCTCAACTCTCACTCTTTTTAAAGTTTTTTGAGTTATTTAAATTTTTTTTTTTGTATTTTCTTGATTATGTGGAATCAAAAAGACATTTTTTTGCGTGACAATACATAGTGACATCTACCATTCATGTACAGATGTGGGACCAGGGCGACCAGAGGGCTTCCCACGTCATAGATGGAGGGGAAGAGGGGATGACATCACAGGTGCAGATGCGGAGCGAACGCTCCAGGGCATTCATACCAACTTCGTGCGACTGACTCATAGAGTTCCCATGGCGCAAGTCGAGGACTTACCTGAGTCCATGCAGCGATAGGTGGTGGGCATGCCACGCGCGTGGGTGCGTTTATTCTGGCGGCTAGCTAGAGCCGTAGTGACGTATCATGATCACAACCCTCCCCCTCCACAGGATTAGACACCTGGGAGTGCATATGTTTTGTACGACCGTGTATTATATGATGGAAGCTTTGAAAGCTCTGCTTTTGTATATGACACTATGTATTACCACATTTTTGATATATATAAAAGGTTTTATGGTGATCGGTTTATTTATTTACATGTGTAAAAATGTTTATGATTAATTTATTATGAATGAAACAAATTCCAATCTAACACGTAGTTAGCATATGAGTCAGCAACTTGATTATCATTTCTTGGAATGTGTATATATGTAATACTGTCAAATTGTCGTTCTAACAATCTCACACATAAGAATCTTCTCAATAATGTCGGATCTCTGACATGGTACAAACCATTGAACTGTGACACTACTAACTCCGAATCAAGACGTACCTCAAGAGAGAGAACACCATGTGAAATGGCATCCCGTAGAAGCTCGATAAAGACACTATATTCAGCAACATTGTTGGAAGATGGCCGTAGACATACACCTCCTAAAGACAGCACCTGACTCATAGGAGTATAAATCACCCTAGCAGCAGAGGTTGAGTGTTGAGTGTGATGGCTTGCACCATCCGAGAATCCTATGTAGGTGGAAGATTCCATTGACATCTACCAAAATAAAAGGAAACTAATCACAAACCCGATCACGATAAGAAAAAGACCTAACTATGCAAAGTTGTACAATAATATAAAACAAGCAGCCTTGGCTAAAGATCATGCATAGTATTTTTTGAGATAGAGCCCATTTCTAGGCTCTGCCAAAGCTGTTCCTTCGTAATCGACTAACTCATAGGAACCCTTCTCTAAGACACACTTGACCACGTAAGGACCACGCCACATAGGATTAAATTTCCCTGCCCCCAAGGGTTCTTTCGATTGATCCCACAAAAGGACCAAGTCTCCTTCACTAAACACTCTTGGACGGATAGACTTGTCATATTGGACCTTAATGTGACGCTTATTAACCTCTAGAGCCACCAAGGCATCTCGACGCTGCTCATCAAGTTGCTCGAGGTGGACCAAACGCTCCTCCAAAGGTGAAGTGTCTGGTAAGAGTTCCACAGCTAGCTTCAACGAAGGAATCTCGCATTCAACCGGCAATATCGACTCCACTCCATGCACAAGCTGATATGGAGAAAAACCAGTGGCAGTCTTAACCGCGGTTCAATATGCCCACAAAGCAAGGTATAACATAATATGCCAATTCACCTTGCTCTGTGCGATGGTTCATTGGAGAATGGACTTAAGTGATTTATTCACTACTTCAACCTATCCATTCACTTGGGGGTAGTAAGAAGAGGAGTGCTCTTGCTTATACCCTAATTTGGATGCCAACTCTTCCATCATATGGTTCTAAAAGTGTGAGCCATGGTCAGTGACAAGCTCTTTCGGAATCCCGAACCGAGTAATGATTTGGTTGAATACGAAGTGAGTGGCTGTCTCACCATCGGATTTTACTGTAGGCATTGCCTCGGCCCATTTCGTGAAATAATCCACAGCCACTATAATATGATGGTGCCCCCCAGCCGAAGCTGGGCTGCAATCCATAAAATTGAGCCCCCACTTGGTGAAGGGACCGGCAGTGATAATGGGATGTAACGGGGCAGGCTTCGAGTGCATATTTCCTGCGAACACTTGGCAAGGGTGGCACCTCTTGACCGCATCAACACAATCTTTAAAGATCGATGGCCAGAAATAACCTGCTCTCAAAATCTTTGAGCTGTAGAAAGCCCAGATAAATGACCACCACACACCCCTCCATGGCAATCATTCAGCACAACCTCAGCCTCCTCATGAGTTAAACAACGTCGTAAAATGGAATCTACCCCACGGCGGTACAAAGTATTGTCCACTATAAGGTAATTCTTAGAGACGTGACGTAATCGTCATCGTTCATCTCGCGAGAGGTGAGTAGGGGTCCTCTGTGTTTGCAGATATACTATGATATCTCCATACCATGGGTCAGACATTGAGATTAACAAGATGTGTTCATCAACAAATGTATCTTCACAAACCGACTCCTCGGCCTCGCTCAGGAAATCTGATATAAGCTCTGCAAAAATTAACGACTTCTTCGACTTTGCCGAAACAAATTCGAGATCGAACTCTTGCAGGATGACAATCCATTTATTATACTTTCCCCCAATCATCCTTCGTGTGAGGACGAACTGAAACGGATTGACATGGGCCACAACCGAGGTCTAGCGAAGGAGAATATAATGTCTCAAACGCTGAACCGCATGTACGGTCGCTAAAGCAAGCTTCTCGACATGAGAATAATGAATCTCTGCGTCAAGAAGGTTTCGGCTCAGATAATATATGACATGCTCCTGGAGCTCCTCATCCTCCTGAACCAATACCATACCAATCGTCTCTAAAGACACAACCACATATAATAGGAAATCACGGCTATAATCCGGAGGACTAATCACCGGGGCCGATGCTAGGGCTCGATTAAGTGCATCGAAGGACTCCTGGGCTCACTCATCCCATTCAAAGGGAGTATCCTTCTTCAAGAGACGCATGAAGCCTCTAGTCAAATTGGAAAAGTTGACCACAAATCTTCGTAAGAAGTTTCCATACCTTGCAAACACTGAAGATGATGAATATTCTTCGGGGGAGACAACTGAAGTATTGCCTCAACCTTTAAGGGATCGACTCTTATGCCCTCCTTTGACACGATGAATCCTAATAAATGACCTGACTTCACGCAAAAGATGCACTTATGAGGATTTAATCGAACTAAATAGTGCTGGTATCTTTCGAAGACCAATATCAAGTGATAGGAATGACGCATTCTCATATGAGAATGAGCAGCAAGGTCATCCAAAAATACTTCAATAATAGACTTGAGATCGTGGAAAATCAAGGTCATTTCCCACTGAAATGTAGCTCCGGTGTTTTTAAGGCCGAAAGGTATCTTCCGATATGCAAACGTTCCCCAAGGACAAATAAATGCAGTCTTGTGTTGGTCCTCAGGTTTAATCTGGATCTGATTATACCCGAAAAATCCGTCCATAAAGGAGAACACCTCGCTACCTGCACACTCATCCAAAATCTGATCAATAAATGGTGTGGGGAAGTTATCCTTAGGACAGGCACGATTTAAATCGCGGAAATCAATGCATATTCGGATCGCTCCCTGATTCTTATCCACTGGAACGGGGTTTGAAACCCACTCCGTCAAGGGAATGGGATAGATGAAATTAGCTTTCAACAGCTTCTCTATCTCTGCCTTAATGGCGGGTGCTTTCCTAGGATTCATGGCGCATAAACGTTGTCGAACATGCTTAGCATTGGGGTAAGTCTTAATCTCATGTTCAACAATCCAAGGGTCAATACCTGGCATCTCATCATAAGACCAAGAAAAAATATCATGGAATTCCTTGAATAGCTCGGTATATTTGAGAATCTCAGCATGGGAACAATCCGCCCCAAAATATACATTCTCAATGGTGCCAGGATTTCGAGAGATGTTGATAGAAATCGTGGAAGATATGTTCGCCATGCTCCCATCAGCCATCTGACCAGGAGAGCTTAATGGAATCATGGGACTGCCAACTCTCTAACTAAGAATCTCCCTATAATCCTCATGCTCCAAATGGTCAAGTGGTGGAAGGAAATATGATCTATGATGAAGTTCCTCCCATGGCAGCTCAACGCCTGACATAGCCTCGATGATCGCTTCATCTAAAGGGAAAACTGTATCCAGGTAGTTGTGGGCATGAGAATACTATACTGCCCATGCCGACAGTACATAGGGTTCTTCCTCTTCCATACGTGAAGAAGAATAACAAGGCTCTGCAACATTCATAAGATTGGCTTGATACGCTATCATGGTTGCAGGAAGTGGCACGTTGGTCTCGACAGGCTCACTTGAAATACTCAGTGTAGGAAGAATCCAACGATCTCCCATATGAGTCGTGCGAAAAGAAACTGAGGTCATATAAGTCGAAGCCTTATCGGAACAAGATCGTATCATGAGGAATGGGGCAGGACAACTAAAGCTTCCCATGAGGGATGGATACATGCCTACACCCACACTCCCAGTTGTCGGCTGAGAGTGTTCAACGATCGAGACCGAAGTTCCTGAAGATGTAGTAACAGGGAAATTCTTGAATGTCATTTGATCAATCATTACAATCTTCCTGTTATGAGGAAAGCATACAACGCGAAACACGGAAGAAGCAACGGCTTGCATACTATACATCCAGTTTCGACCCAGCAAGAGATTGTAGTCGAGGGGCGCATCAACCACCTCAACCTCTATCGCAATGGTCTTCCCTCCCAAATGGACTTTAAGGGATGGAATGATGCCATGCAGCCTAAAATATCTCCCATCAAAAGCAGTTAACATAGTCGCTGATTTCGACAACTCAAGAGAACCAAGACCCTTCCAACAGGACAAAGACATCACAGATGCAGCAGCGCCCTCGTCAATCACAGTGCGCTTGACGATCATATTAAGACATTCTACGTGTACCAAAAGCGACACATAGTAGGGCAAGTGAGGCTGATGACTTGCAGTTTCAAATTTGATCACTGAGGAAGAATCATCACCGTTCACACCAAGAGCAGAAAGCAAAGCCTTCCTTTGCGAAGGACAACTCTGAAGCACTTCCAATGCAGACATCGCATAAGGAGTATGGCCCAAATCCTCAACAACTGAATAATTCTGGGTGGCTTGGGCATTCGGATTATGCCCCGAGCGCTTAAGTACCCCCTTAGGAATGCGAGGTGCAGCCTCAGGTTTATCCGCAGGTTTCTCAATGCGCAAAGGGGTTCCTGGTGGATCGGGTTCTTTTCCTTGGTTGGGTTGTGACGATATAATACTTCCTCAACAACAAGTAAACAATACAAGCATACTATATATCATGGTGTTAGATCTATTCTAGCATATATAATCAATAATGTAAAAGAATTTGACATATTCCAATGGACACAATATTCAATCAAATACACATCATTGGACAGGAAAAGATAGTTCTTATTAATATAAATCAGAGATTACAAGATAGATACAACCTCTGACGGCACGTCTGCGAACCGGAGAAACTGAATCCCCCACTTGGGCCTCCACCACCTCAATCCTCCATCTCACGATAGCAAGCTCACTAGCAAAAGGCAAGCTTGGGAAGAACACAACAGTGCTCCAAAGGGAGAAAGGGATGCAGACTCAAGCATAAATTCCAGCAACAATGGACTATAGTTTCGTTGCTTTCAATCTCTCTATATGCCTTCAATGTACCAAGGGGTTCCTTATATAGCTTCACAAGGGATAATGAAGGGTCGAATACGAGCAATCTCAAGGCATATGGAAGGCCAGGAGTCGAATGAGTCGGATCCATGTCAAGAAAAACTCCAAAAGGATTTGGACTATGCACACATCCCAATGTACGTGGTTATAGGAGTCAAACCCGCATATGTACGCGGTTATCGGGTAAAAAGCCGCATATATCATTTTTTATATAGTTTTAGGGATGATCAAGGAAACATCAAAGGATAAAATATGGTCCATGGGGTCTAAAGAGTCTGCAGCGGGACAGGCGAAGGCCATACAAAGTGTGATTCACCTAGAGTGGTGAAATCCGCTATAACACTTATTTAACCCATTACCCAAATTCTATCAAATAATCTTGATTGCATTTCACTTCAAATGCGTAACAACCAAACAACCTTTCAACATTAGCTTAAATTTTTCCATATTCTATCTTATGATAAACCTCAAATTTGAATGAGCTCCCTAGAGAGTTTTAACTCATTGTTGATTGAAAATGCCAAAGTGTAGATACCTTTCCTTAAAACTTCTATAAGTATACTTGGATTGGGGCATTTAACTTATAAGGTGTATTCATACTCAATTGGAAACCATTTATATGTAACAAATAAGGAAGTTGATTAACAAAGGAACCATCAAACTCAGTTATGCATAATAATCTAAATCCTATTTCCAAATTGCTTCCTACCTTTATTGGTGCTAGTTAGTAAGCGAGCTAAAGGTGGGCTACAGGAAAAAGATCAGAATACACTAAGTTTGCTACAAATAAAATTCAAAAGGGTGAGCTAAATGTGTCACCCAATTTCACACCAAGTGAAATTGTTATTTCGAGTCATGATCAACCACAAATAAAAGAATATTAGACAAATATTGTCTTAGTATGCTGCTATAGTAAAGGGGGAATACTAATCTAATTAATTTCATTTATGCACCGGGTTATATGGGATTATTCCTTACCACTATTTCACTTCAGATGGTTCAGGTTACAATAGATGCAAAGAGGAATTTTCCATTCCACACATTGTCTTCAAGGAAAAGCCATTTTTACTATCACTTATAGCAGGTCATTTTTTATGACAAACATTAAAATACATATATCACTAGAAACATAGTTGCAATTGATAATAGTTGGCCACCTAGAGACATTCATGAAGACAAGGAAATCCTTCTTAGTGTGTCAACTGAAAGTGATTGTCCATATACGATGTTACATATTATTTCTCTAACCAACAAGTTATAGCATAAACATTAATTTGAAATTAGGTAATCTATTAAGTGTTTTGATTGATGTTTTTGGAAACTCATCATAAAATTTTAATGGGAACAAAATGTTACATGCTAAAAAAAGCTATCACTAATCTGTTCCTGGGAAATTTTAGGGGTCAACTTATACTGATTTTTTAAAGGAAGAAAAATTGTATATTAAAATATTTATACACCTACCGTTCATGTGCGTTATTGTGATGTGTTGGTTGTAGCTTGATCAACAAGACTATCCCACTGAGGTTGAGATATTTTCATAGTATGTTTACAAGACTTTGGTGTAAGCTTGATAAATACACATATGCTATGGATGGTGGGATGGAAACATGTCTGGCCCATGTGCTACACTACCTCTGGGAGATTTTTTTCCTGGGTTTGAATGACTATCTATGTTACTTGGACAAGATAGTATCATGCTTGTCCTTGGAATTTTCTGGTAGAGGTTCTACCATAAAAGTAAGATATTAGACTTGCTTAAATAGTTAAATGGGTTATGCAGTACAGGGACACACTCCTGGAAGGAATGGAAACCCTATTACTTGAATTTTTGGTAAAAATCAATCCTATCCTTATAATATATCTTCTAGCATGTAGTAAAACGGATTTAAGGACTCATATAATTTGGAGGTTATTGCATGGCACAAGGTTAATCAACTCATTGTTTTATCAAATGTTGACTTGTCATGAGAGTTGGTTATGGATTTATGTTATTATATTTCTTCTAAGGATGCCAATGCATTCTCGCCTGTAATAGGTGGATATTCTACTTTATTGATGGTTGGTATGGATTTATTTTCAACAGTTGACATTCCCATACCTATAGTATGTGGTTGATTTGTTCTACTAGATATCACCTATTGGAAGTTGGGATTATCCATCCTAGTAAGAGCCCTTATACTACTCCCATGGTCTTATAGAGGAATAAATATTTATATTTTCACCTATGTATCAATTAGATATCACTTAATTGAATAACTCTAAACATGTTATTTCTCATTTAACATCCCCAATAAACTACATGGAACGGTGCCAAACATGTGGATGGAAACAAGCAAAGAATATGAGATCTAAACAGAGCTAACAGTCTTATGGTAACATCCACAAAGAAAGAAATACAACAACATATTTTGATAATCATCCATTCTTAATCATTGATAAATTTGATAGGTATAACTCCCGATTCCATATTCTTCATGGCTAATGCATACATTTATATATTAAATATGACGGTTGTGTTTCACCTTCTACCCAGCCTTTTTGGCTTCCTACATATCTATTCAGATTTATTTATTTACAATATATAATCCCTATGGATTATATTCTAACAATCCCCCTCTTAATCCGAAGGGGTGTTCGTAAGTCCGAGCATCTTTCTGAATCTTTCAAGCTTTTCTCGTCCAAGCGCTTTGGTGAAGATGTCTGCAATTTGATCATTTGTGGAACAATGTCGAAGATGGAATGTCTTGGCCTCTACATGATGTTGAATCAAATGATACTTTTTGTTGATGTGTTTGGTTCAATCATGGAATCTAGGATTCTTAGCCAGCTTGATTGCAGAAGTGTTGTTGACCAATAATGGAGTGGAATTTTCTTGTTTTTCTTGCAAATCTTCAAGTATCTTCCTGAGCCATACTATTTCTTTCGTTACTTCAGTTGCAGCCACATATTCTGCTTCTGTTGTTGAACCTGCTGG
>LPNX010996562.1:14838-26309 GCA_001517045.1 Pseudotsuga menziesii | reverse complement strand
GAGTCTTGTTATCAAGAGCATTTGAGGGACTTCTATTTCTCAAATAGGCTGCACATTTTACTGCATCACCCCAAAACATTAGTTTTACATTCTTGAAAAAACATCATTGAGCGAACCATATTCATTATGGTTCTATTCATTCTTTCTACTACACTGTTTTGTTGAGGATTGTAGGGAACGGTAGTCTGATGTGTAATTCCATGTTGGAAAAGATAATCTTCAAAAGCATTTGAAGTGTATTCTTTCCCATTATCAGTACGAAGTGTACCAATTTTTTATTGTGCTTGTTTTTCTATCAATGCATGAAAGTCTTTGAATGTTTGAAATGCTTCTGATTTTGTCTTTAAACAGTAAATCCAACACATTCTTGACTAGTCATCAACAAATGTCATAAAATACTTATTCCCATTTTCAGAAGGAGTTGGCATTGGGCCACATAAATCAGAATGTACTAATTCTAATTTCCTACTTGCTCTGAAATTAGATTCATGGAATGGCAGCTTACTATGTTTCCCTAATATACATGCATCACATTTGTTCTTCTCTTTAGGAATGGTGGGCAAACCAAATACACCATTATTTCTCAACAAACGAAGACTGTTATAATTTAGATGACCAAATCTTGCATGCCACAATGAACTAGATGACAAATTACCTTCTCCATGCTGAGAGAGGTAGGCATAGTTCTGAACTCTTGCAGATGAACCCTTTAGCTTCAGCAACTTCCCATCTTCCTATCCAGTCATGATGACTTGGTTTTCAGAGGACTTTCTTATTTCTACGATTCCATCAAACATGTGGATGGAGTGGCCTTGCTGTCGAATCTCCACCATGGACAGCAAGCTTCTCTGCAACTCTGGAAGATAGAGAACGTTCTTCAACAAGAAATCAGGGAATCCAGGATTCTTCAGTCGAATGGTGCCCATTCCCTTTGGTTTAAGACTTGAATTATCTGCAAAGTAAACTATGCCATCTATTGTTTCATTAAGTTCTTCAAAACAGTCTTTTCTAAATGTCATGTGTGATGTTGCACCAGTATCAAGCAGCCAACAATCTTTGTAAGATGAAAGTGAAGTCATTTCATTAATTCCAAGATTACGATGTGCAACAATACAAGAATCAAAAGATTTACTAGCATCTTGGTCATCTTTCTTCTGGTTATGTGTGTCTTTGATGGAGTCCCACGAAGCCCAACACTAATCCGATGTGTGTCCAGTCTTTCCACAATGCTTGCACTTTGATCTTTTTCTGGAATCGTTTCTGCCCCCTCTGCCTCTGAAGTTTCTTCTTCCTCTGCCTCTCTTTCTGCTTTCTCCTTTGGGATGATCTTTGCCAGAGAGAGTGGCACCAACTATTGATTCCAAAGATTGCATCTTTTGCAACAGCTAGTGTAATGAACTTAATATGACATAGAGAATGAGATAATAGAAAAACAAAAACCTTGCAGGTCTACAGCCTCTGCCAAGGTGATTTACAATCTTAATATGCTGTCAATGAGTTCATAAGCAAATTTTTAGCACCATTCAACGATCTCAGCTATATGAAAGAAGCAAGTCTAAGTCTCTGCTACTTTTTACAATACAGTCCTTATAAAATTACAGCTGCACTAGCTAGAAACAATGTCTTAATAAGCTCTATTCACTATGCAAGTCTATGTCTCTGTCATAGTATTTACATCAGTCTAAGACAATTTTGCAGCAATACAATTTATATGGCGGTGTACAAACATAAAAATTAATAAGCTCTGCAACCGTTTACAACAATATTTTTCATGTCACATGACAGTGCTAGTTTTCAAAGGAACATATCAAAATGATTTCTTCATATGTATGGGTTGTCTATATACTTTTACATTCCCTTGAAGCAAAAAATTCCCTTTAGATGTCACAGCTTATATTTAAAAAAATGCACGACTCACCAAAGAGGAGTGAACGATGTGGAAATATCTCTTCAAGACTCCATGAAACCACACTCAAATAGAGACTGAACACTACCACAAGCTTAAAGATGCAGAATTTAAACTTCAACCCAGCGTAGACTTCAGATGTTATGAGAACGCAGATGTTATGAGAACACTGTCTACAATTTAGGTTTTTTTCTTTTTGGAAGGTCCCAGCAGCCAACACGAGGTCATAGCTCCCAAAAGGGAAGTCTTCATGCTCTCGGGCTCACGCTCTTCACAACTATTATTCTTCAGCATAAACGCAGTCTTTAGTAGTCTTCAACGTAGTCTCCACGGTGTTCACTCAGAAAATTAGGGTTTCCACCCTAGAGAGGACTCACCAGTCTCCACGCTATTATAGCGTTCAATGCAGTCTTCAATAGGCTCCATGCACTGTTTCACGCTTCACACAGTCACGATTCATGCAGGTGATGGTGCACAGCTTCCAAAAGGGAAGTCTCTTCACTTAGTCATTCAGTCTTTAACACATAGCTTCACCACGCAGGCTCTTCATGCAGCTCTAGGCTCGGTCTTCAACATATATCAGTCTCCGGGTGAAGGACAGGCCGCGGTAGTGAGTCTCCAACAATGTTGTGGATCAATGCAGTCTTCAGTAGTTTAAAAGATACACCCACCACGTAGCATATATACTTCAACCTCCACGTTGTCTAACACCAACGCAACTCCAACACACGCGGTCTAAGGAGCAGTCCTTTAATCTATTCCATGATTTCCATTCAACCATGGTCTCTTTGCAGTTCTCAACTGGTCTCAAAGGCCATGCCCATATCTTCAACGCTTCAGAACTCCATAGCAGAATGGAGGTAGGTCTGAGAGGTCAGGGCCACAAGGTAAAACACAGGCCGTTTGAGGTGAACAGGTAACGAGGTAACACTATTCAAACAGTCACGATGTGAGTCTGTCTATTCTCAAAAGGGACAAAATGGTCATCTGCAAGGCTTCAACACATAGAATAATACCTTCACGATGTGATACAGTCACGATGTGATACAATAGTTATTGTACCAAAATAATTTACAGCAGCCATAATCAATAGTTATAGGCCTCTCTTAGCCAACACAAACAAGGATTCACGTAGTTTTCAACACAGCGCAGTCACGATTCATGACTTACAAACGTGGAATGTATCACTAATGGGTAGAGGTATCACCATTCCTCCAATTCGATGCATAGTCCACATAACATTCTGGAAAATGTAGCTCTCAAGTGTATAAATGGAGTGGCTCTATCGTTTATCCATAGGTAAAAGAATTAGGGTTAACAATATTGTTCTATACCTTAATGTACAACAAGGTAAAGAACACACTCAACAGAACTCTCAAACTTTCCTCAACGGAGATGAGAACGCATATGGTAGACTGGCAATGGGCAGACAGCCATTCCTCAATGCAGTTCTGGAATTGTAATGCATACAATGAATGTATGCAGGCTGGCAAGAGAAACGGCCAAGGTCTGATAACGAGGCATGCAATGCAGCCAGGAGTTATGGCAGGCAGCCAAGCTCTGATACCACTGATAGGTATAACTCCCGATTCCATATTATTCATGGCTAATGCATACATTTAAATATTACATATGACGGTTGTGTTTCACCTTCCGCCCATCCTTTTCGGCTTCCTACATATCTATTCAGATTTATTTATTTACAATATATAATCCCTACGGATTATATTCTAACAATGTAAGTTTTTAAATTAGATAGAACAAATTTTTCCTGAATGTATGGTAATCACCATCATCAACTAAATGTGCGTGTGTGCACATGCATAAATACCCAATACACAGTTCAATCAAACAAAAGAAAACATAATTATACCTTGATTTGTGGAGCTTCGCACTGTCTTCTTCTGCTTTACCTTTGAAAACATCATTCAACATACTTCAAATTTTTTCCTATTGCAATAGTTTCATGTTAGCACCCATCAATTATATTTTTGTTTGTTTACGAAATAACAAAACCAATCTAAATACAATACAATACTATTACAATGTAAATTAGAACATGACTATTCAACTATTCAATTAAATTAATTGTTAATAATAGATCACCTGATAAAACATATAGAACCAAATACACTATGTATATAAGGCCATCAATCACATCAAAACGCCATTTCTTGCCTCGTAAATATTAAAATGTTTCTCAACGCTATCTGTAACAAGTTCCAATGGAGGAGTTAAATAACAATAGTGAAAATTAAACACTATAATTATAGAAATAGCTATTTTTTAATGTATTGTTCCTTACCATTCATTGAGCTCCTCTCTGTTTCAAGAATAATTTAATATTCTCTAGTAAACAAGACCAACCACGTGGAGGTGGAAGCTCTTATGGACCCCCCCCCCCCCCCCCCCCCCCCCCCCCCCCCTCACATCACTCTCAATTCCCTAAACCCAATGCATCTACTTGCAAATAACAATTTAATGCAAATTATTTCACTCAATAGTTGAAATAATATTTCATTAAATCATTCTTTAAATCATTCATTAAACCATTCATTTAGTCAATAGCCAATAAAAAAAATCAGTAACCATTCATTAAAGCATTCATTTAACCATTCATTCATGAAACAGAGGAAAAAACCATGTAAATTTGTTTATTATAAATAAGAATTACTCAAAATTTGTATAGTCACTTCCTTTTTACTTTTCTTCTCTTTAAATATTTAGTTAGAGTCACATCTTCCGGAATTTGATCCTCGGTCTCCCTACTAAACTGCTCGCAAGGTTGAACTTCCGGCGAGGGGCGATGAATTTCTGCAATAATGTCAAAATCTTTCATTAATATAATTTTATTTTTATAAATACAAGTAATTCATTTAAAAAAACATTACAAAGGTGTTTTTGTACATGGCATGGGCACATCAACATGTTCATCATTATCCTGTACAGTCTCAAACTGGTCAATGTTATCTACATGTGCATGCTCTGCAGTTGAATTGTGTAGAATTAGAATTAATGTTCATCATCTGCAATTATTTATACAAAATAGTAGCATATTAATAAATTCATTACCAGGAATCAAAGCATGATCTTTGTCTGGTTGTTGTACATCCTGGACATGAACGGGATCATTACTTTCCTGCTCAAAAAGGAATAAATAATTTATGTTAATTTTTTATAACAAATAAATTGCATGAGAATTAATAAATTATCATTAAACTATGTATTTTTTACATACCTACGCACCAGATGGATCAATAGAAGATCCTCCAGTATTCCCAAACAAGCTTCTCCGGTGTTCAACAACGAAGCCAAATCCATTCCATGAAGCCAAGCTTCATGTAATCTGCAGTGGGAAATTCTTTGAACCGATCGGCCTGCATATTTG
Source organism: Pseudotsuga menziesii (assembly GCA_001517045.1). Taxonomy (NCBI): domain Eukaryota; kingdom Viridiplantae; phylum Streptophyta; class Pinopsida; order Pinales; family Pinaceae; genus Pseudotsuga; species Pseudotsuga menziesii. The sequence goes on along the minus strand of LPNX010996562.1, from coordinate 21,015 downwards.
CATGATGTCAGTAATTTTACATTTTTTTCTAGAATAAAATGAAAACAATTTTATGTATGATATTTGGATATGGTTTTAGGTTTTCGATACTTACATATCGGGCCGCCAAGTTTGAGTAACCACCAGGCTTAAGATTGTGTTGACCAACTTTTTCCATTCTTGCCTTGGTGGCCTTAGATGTGTCCGAGACCTAATTAAGTGTGGAAATACATTAGTCGATGTTCCAAATTTGATATAAAAACTAATAATAATAAGTCATACCATTACATTTTGGAATGTATTATATACCTTCCTATTCCTGGTGGTATCTTTGCTGCTTTTATCAGGCCCTTCTCTTTTCCATATAATTCCACCAGGGCTTTCCACTCCATAGATGGAATCATTGGAGGGCGCTCATACCTAGGGTTATTTTGTAGGTGAACCCTATACTGGTCTCGGACAACCTTCATATGTTTTCCATCCTTCTGTAGGACCTTCGATGTATCAAAGGTATATTTTCCGAATAGATGAACCAAGCGGTTAGTCAGCTCATCCTTTAAATATTTTGGATGGTTGTTCCACATTGTGCGGATGGTGGGCCCGAATATCTCCAAGGACAAATCATTCATATGTTTATAAAATATATCATTTCTTAAAAAAAATTAATGCCATCATTAGTCAACATTAAAAAATATTATCGTTATATTAGACACAAATTATAGAAACTAAATAGAACAATCTATAATCACCTGGAATCTTCTCTATATTTATTGGAACCAGTTCTTCGTTCACCAAAAATATACACACTACTGAACCAGTGCTAGTGACACGAGAAGATCCAGGAAATGCATCCAACTCTCTATCTAACGTTGCATCCACCCCTTCTTCTGCAACATCTATTGTGGGTGGGGTAGCATCGTCTGCACCCTTTGCTGGCCTCAGTGGTGTCGCAGAGCATGTTTCTGACTATTCAGTTGAAAATAAGGGAGAAGTATGTGGTGTATGTGGAGTGGTTTGGTCACTAGGACCAACATTGCCTTGAACACCACTGCAAAGCTCCATAACATGCTGTAAATTCAAACCATTGTATTATAAGTTAAATAGCATATAAAATTAAATATTATAAAGTTCTAAATAAATTTACATTATAATTCAGGAACTTACTTCGAATTTTTGAAGTCTATGTAAAAACAATTGAATCTTTGATTCGGTCTCTTTTATTTGTGGAACTGTCAATGTCAGAAAAATCAGTTCCTCATTTTGTTTTTCCATGGTCTTCTGTAACACCCTCAATGGGTCTGCAAAACCTCTAATTTCACTATCTTTCGTCAACTGGGAGACCTCATTCTCTAAAGAGTGTTTATATGGTGTTTCATAAACCGATTCCCCTGTCTGCAACAGAAATATATAAAACATTGCTTAGTCTTTGAAGCAATAGTGTGCACAAAAAATTATATTAACAAAAATTGTATATCATGATAGATTCATAGGATTACATCGAGGATTTCTGTCACGTCCCCATGCCTCCGACCGGCAAAGAGGGCGTGACTACGAGCTCTATCAGACCGGGCTAACCGCCCATGAACATGTACAGGCTTAAAAATTGCCCAAAATAGAATGCTGAAAGAGAATTTAAACTAAAATATGCACACAGGATTATTCATCATGCACAGATGCAATTTAATCCTCATTCACAGCGGAAAACAACAGCATTCATACATGCCTGTATTCAATAACAGGTTCATCAATTCCATTAACAGAAATCAAGATTTCAGAAGTAAAAATGGACAGAATTACTTATCTTATGATGAACGTGATCCGCAACCAGCTACGTCGCTGCAATGTTCCACCCAACCATAGGCCAGCGTGCTCATCAATATCTCAGCAACGCTGCCACCCCCGAGCTGGGCATGATTCTCCAAGGAATAAGGGAACTAGCAGGCTGAGACATAGCCACAGGTAACCAAAACACAGCCAAGCCAACTAAGTTGGGTTTATCAAGCCATTAAGGAGCTGGAGAAGGCAATTTGCTAAGCTGGTGAGCTCATTACAGAGCCAAGGACACCTACACCAGAACTAGCCTGACCTCTAAGACACCCATCCACACCCAACACAAGGAATCAGTCCCTTCTCTGCTACACAGTCCCTCAGGCCCTGCATTCCCTTCCAGTGCTATTCAAGGGTGGTGGAGAAGAAGGTCAGCCCTCTAGCTCTGTCTGTGTGGTTCTAGCCACCAGGTTTATCAAGCAAAACTCAGCCCACATCCTTGCTCCCAATACAGTTCAAAGACCAACAATTGCACTCCGACAATTAATTCAGCTCTCACAGCTTAAATAGGGAAAAACGAATTACACAGCCCCATACGTAACAGCAAAAATGGCTCACAACATGGGGAAAAACACACAGTCCTGAAGTTTATTAGTGAACACAACTCACAGCAGGGTAAAACGCCCCAAATAGTCTGTGCGTGAGACCAATAGTCAGTGAGACAGCCAAAAACGTGAATGGCTCTTCACAGCCATGGTAAAAACACATGAAGCTACCAAAAACGTGAATGGAAAATGCACCAGCAGCTCCCAAAACGTGAGGAAAACAACCCAATCCCCAGCACTACAAAAATGACCTCCCATCCATGGGAAAAAAATGAAGCCAGCAACCAAAAACGTGGAATGAAAGACACAGGAAAAATTCCAGCTGCTCCCAAAAGCCCCAACGTGAAGGAGAATGGTGAGGAAAATGGAAAACGTGGATGTATGGCAGAATGGGCTACATTTTTGGGCATTTTCCTTACCAAGGAATTCAGAACACATTTTTCAAAAATGGGTCTCTGCCCAATTTGAATTTATTTGCCCATACTCTTCCCATTCCATGCAATAACTAACTCAACCACATTCTGGCAGAAATAAATGATTGGAGAAAAAAGACAAGAAAGGTAGTTGACAGCTTGATGGGTCTTCTCATAGACATTTGGCTTTTCCCCATGGTCCATAGGTTAAATATTTCACCCCCCCCCCCTTATCCTTAGGAAATCATGCCCCATTCGATTTAGTTGCCGCGACCGTAGCTGGTTGTGTCCATTAATTAATTATGATGCATATTTACATGATGGCCAACATATTATATGCCGCATGCCTCGATAGACCTTCGGTGACAATTAAATCCAAAACATAGCATTACCGATCAATGGCGGGGCCTTGGCCTTTAGCTCCACACCATGATCATTACAATATATACATCATATACACCTAATGTAACGGGATCAAAACCGGGGCATTACATTACCCTCCCCCTTCAATTAGCACTGTCCTCAGTGCTTTTACAAAATTGATCAAAATGCTACACTGGCATTGCCTCAGTGTTTCGCAAAATTGAACAAAAATGGATGTGCCAACCGCATGGCATCCTCCAGCTCCCATGTAGCCTCTTCAGGTCCGAAGTGCTCCCATTGCACCTTTACCTTCCCTATGGCTCGGTTCCGGAGCATTGTGACCTTCCTGTCGAGGATGCGCATTGGCTCGATTCGGAACTCTCCCTTGGGTTCCACCTGAATCACATCCCAATTTATCACATGGTTAGGATCATGTACATATCTCTTAAGCAAAGAAACATGAAAAACATTATGAGCTCTAGTGCTAGCAGGCAATGTAATTCTATATGCAGCTGGCCCTATTCTCTCAAGCACTTCAAACGGCCCACAATATCTTGGTGACAACTTGGCACAACTCCCAAGCTTCAAGGAACTCTTCCTTGCCCTCACTCTAAGGTAAACATGATCCCCAACACTGAACTCCCTGTTCACCTTATGCTTATCTGCATAGCTTTTCTGTTTGTCCTGTGCTGCTTTAAGCTTCTGCCTGATCTTTACGACCTCTTGCTCCATTTCCTTGAGCAATTCTGGTCCAAGCACAATCCTGTTCACTGGATTATCCCAAGTCACTGGTGTCCTACACCTTCTTCCATACAAAGCTTCATACGGACTCATCCCCAAGGATGCCTGATGTCCATTGTTATAATCAAACTCTACCAAGTGTAAGTAATCTTCCCACTTGGTTGGTTTGTCCATCACATACATGCGAAGCATATCTTCGAGCACCTGATTAACTCTCTCGGTCTGCCCATCTGTCTGAGGATGGTATGCAGTGCTGAAGTTTAGCTTTGTACCCAAATCTGCAAACAACCCCTTCCAAAAGTTGGAAGTGAACTTGACATCTCGGTCAGAGACTATTGTCTTAGGCAATCCATGCAGTTTGAAAATCTCCTTCATGAAGATCTTTGCAATGTCACCAGCCTCATACATAGACTTAACTGGTATAAAATGTGTTGCCTTTGTCAACTTGTCTACCACAACCATGATGGAGTCATGTTGTCTCCAAGTCATTGGCAATCCTGTAATAAAATCCATGGAAATAACTTCCCATTTCCATTCTAGGACTGGCAAAGGCTGCAACAAACCTGCAGGGTGTTGATGCTCAACCTTTACCTGCTGACATTTCATACACCTGGAAATGTACTCAGCCATATCCTTTTTCATACCTGGCCAAAAGTATTGCTTTCTAGCCGTAGCGATTGTCTTCTGATATCCTGGGTGACCAGAGTACGGAGCTTGATGGATTTCATCCATAATAATTCTCCTCAAATCTGCCACACCTGGAATATAAATTCTACCTTTATAACTGAGAATTCCATCCTCTTCCAATTTATATCCCTCATACTCCTTCCCAAGACTTTGCTGTTGCAATTTGTCTTTTACTTGCTCATACAATTCATCCCCAGCAACATGATTAACAATCTATTGCCTCAAATCTGATTGGCAAATACTAAGAGATGCCACATGTATTTCCTGCATTTTTCTGCTGAGCGCATCAGCTACCTTATTCTCTTTCCCCTTTATGTGCTTGATTTCAAAATCAAATTCACATAAAAATTCCAGCCATCTTGCTTGCCTAGCATTCAGAGTAGGCTGATCAAATAAATACTTCAACCCACAATGATCTGTTCTGAGCTCAAATATCCTACCCATCAAGTAATGTCTCCACATCTTGAGAGCATGTACTATGGCTGCAAGCTCTAGATCATGAGTGGCATATTTCTTCTCATGCTCCTTCAACTTTCTCGACTCATAACATATCACGTGGTTGTCCTGCATAAGGACTCCTCCAAGCCCCTGTCCACATGCATCGGTACACACCACAAAATCTTTCTCTGGATCTGCAACTTTCAATACGGGTGCACTAGTGAGAAGATTCTTCAACTGCTGGAAGCTTTCTTCACACCTCACTGTCCATTCAAACTTCATCCCCTTCTTTTGTAAAGAAGTGATGGCATGTGCAACTTTGGAGAATCCCTCAATGAATCTCCCGTAGTATCCTGCAAGTCCCATGAAAGATCTTACATCTGTCACATTTCTTGGAGTAGGCCAATTCGTAATGGCTTCAATCTTTTCAGGGTCCACAGATATACCCTCCTCTGAGATAATGTGACCCAAATACTGAATTCTATCCCTATAAAAGTCACACTTACTCAGTTTTGCATACAACTGATGCTCCCTGAGCACTTGCAATGTCAGTCTCAAGTGCTCTTCATGCTCTTTCTCATTCTTAGAATAAACAAGAATGTCATCAAGGAAAACAAGAACAAACTTATCCAAATACCTGCTGAAGACACTATTCATAAGGCACATAAATGTAGCGGGTACATTTGTAAGGCCAAATGGTACCACTACAAACTCATAATGCCCATACCTTGTCCTGAAGGCTGTCTTATGAATGTATTCATCCTTGATTCTCACCTGATGGTAACCAGATCTTAAGTCAATCTTGGAAAATACCTTTGCTCCTCTCATTTGATCAAAGAGGTCATCAATCCTAGGCAAAGGATATTAATTCTTCACAGTAACCTTGTTCAACTGTCTGTAATCAATACATAACCTGAGCGTACCATATTTCTTCTTTACAAACAGAACTGGTGCTCCCCAAGGAGACACACTCGGTCGAATATACTTCTTGTCCAACAACTCTTGCAGTTGCATCTTCAACTCTAGCATCTCCATTATACGCATCCTATAGGGTGCCTTGGACACTGGTGCCGCTCCTGGCACAAGTTCAATTGTGAAATCAATGTCCCTCTTTGGAGGAAGCCCTGGAATCTCATCAGGAAACACATCCCCAAATTCCTGTAACACCTGATAGTCCTCCAACC
>LPNX010996562.1:0-13804 GCA_001517045.1 Pseudotsuga menziesii | reverse complement strand
ATCTTACCTGCTACTTCAACTACAGCTGACTGGTGATCTGCTTGGCGATCCTCCAGTGCTGCATAGATCCTAGGAACTGCCCTTGCTACTTGACCCACTGTTTCTACTTCTTGCACATTATAAGCTGGCCTTTCACTCTCATTCTCAAGTGGACAATTTCTGCGCATGTGGGGTCCTCCACATTTCCAACATTGAAGTGGCCCTCTATTCTGTGGTGGATCCTTAGGCTTTTCTCCGGTCACTCCAACTAGCTTACTCGCAGCTTGGGATGGCTGCTTTTGCTGATTTCTGAAGCTAGAAGGTTTGAAACCTTTCTTCCTTTGGTCAAACTTCTCATTTTTCTTTTCCTTCCATGCCTTATGGTAATTAGGTTTACCCTTGCTTTGCTCATAGCAATACTTAGCCTTCCTTATTGCTTCTTCAAGAGTTCTAGGCTCATAAAACTCAATTCTATCTTTATAAGACTGAGTTAATCCACTCAGAAAGCGCTGGACCTTTACTTTTTCATCTCTGATGTATCGGACATACCTCAATAGCTCCAAAAACTTATTTGCATACTCTTCCATGGTCTGTTGTCCCAATCTCAGCTCATGGAACTCCTTAATCTTATCATCATAATACCTGTCAGAGAGGTATTTCTGCTTAAAATACTTCTTGAATTGTTTCCACTTCAGTCTCCTTTCACTTATCCTCTTCACTTGATTGAAGTGTTCCCACCAAATGGATGCTCTTCCATTCAGATTGAATATGGCAACTCTTGCCTTCATGTTTCCCGAATAGTCATGCACTTGAAAGTACTTTTTAATACCAAGAAGCCAAGCTTCAGCCTCTTGTCCAGTATTTATCTCACCATCAAACGTAGGAGGTTTAGCTTTCTTGAATTCATCTTGAGTGCGATCCCTATGGTGTCTCTTTCTTTTCCTTCTATGGGAAGATGAACTGGAATCCCCACTGGACTCTTTGGAATCGGATGAACCACTAGAAGTTCTTCTCCTTCTCCTAGTATTGCTCTTACTGCCTTCTGGTCTTGCTGTACATTGTCCAGAATCTATCTTCTTATGTAAGTCTTTCAAACTCTGCAACATAGCAGCATTCAGCTGGTGCTGCTCTTCCTGGGCTTTAATTAAGCTTCTCATAGTGGCTGCAACATCTGGCGGTGTCTCTTGGAATCTCCTTCCATTAGACTCAATGTCATCATTTCTATTACGGGAATTCTCTCCCATGGCACCTTCTGCTTGCTCGAAGGAATCCCGAGCATCATATCCGTCATGGGTTCTCATACTGAACCACCACTTACTTACCAAACTGCACTACCTGGAATACTTCCCTGGAAGGTGACTATGATTCTGCAAACGTGTTAATAACACAAATGTTAGATGCATACATTGATACAAATCAACATCACTTACCTTCTCTTGGAATAATCATAAAATAATAGTTTTCCCAAACACACAAAACTTTCTTCATTAAGAACGTCTATCTGAGGGGGACGACGGGGGTCAAGGGGGCTTGCCCCCTTGTGGCTTCCTGCAGGGCGGGTCGAGGGAAGCGCCCTCGTTTTTTTTTTGTTTTTTTTTTTTGTAAATTGTTGATTTTCGCGCAATCTGGCGCATAAGATCGCTGCCAATTTCTCTTATTTTATCCCCTGAAAATTCTCTGTAAAACAGCTCAAAAATCCCTCTGAAAACAGTTAAAATCTGCTGGAAAAATCTCATGGAAAACTCAAATTTTTCCCTGAGCAAATCGGATGTCGGCTGTCTCTCTGATCGGCTGTCGGAATCCTTTCGAATCGGGTGGTTTATTCATCTAGGCAGCCGCAACGGCGGCTCCCCCGGAAGTCCCAGCCTTTCGCAACGTCGGACGCCCCTTCCCTTTCCTCTTCGGATCAGCGCACTTTCTCTTGCGGCGTCGGCAGTCTTCTTAATCGGCCGGCAAATGCCTCCAGCTTCCGCAACGGCGGACGCTCGAAAGCTCCGAACCTTCCTCAACGGCGGCTCTCAGAAGCTCCAAGCCTTCCGACTTGGCACTTACGTCAGACGTCGGATGACTTTTGGATTGGAAGTCGGATGACTTTGTCTTCCGCTGAATCGGCTCCCAGACCATTCTTCCTTCCGCAACATCGGGCGGAAAACTTCTCCAATTCATCCGCAACGGCGAACGCCCACTTCACCATATCTTCCGATTTGGCACTTAAAATCACATCGGACGTCGGCGGACTCTCGAAACATCGGACGTCGGCGGACTCTCGGAACATCGGACGTCGGACCACTCTTCCTTCCGATCGTTCCGTCACTTAGCCAAATTTTAAACCTTTCTGTGGCGTCGGCGGTCGGATGACTTTACGATCGGCTGCAGAATCACTTTGCTGTCCACAACGGCGGATGGGAAGATCGTGAAACCTTCCGTAACGGCAGAATTTCACTTCCTCCAATGGCCCGACCGTTCCATACTTAGCCGAATTTTCAACTTTTCTGCGATGTCGGCGATCGGGTGACTTTTGGGTCGGAAGCATGATTGCTTCGCCGTCCGCAACGGCGGATGGAGGACTTTACCAATTCATCTGCAACTACGGCTGGAAAGATCGTGAAACCTTCCGCAACGGCGGACAGGGACTTCACGAAACCTTCCGCAACAGCGGACAGGAACTTCATGAAACCTTTCGACTGTTCAACATTTCAACAAAAATTTTCATTTTCACAGTCTTCCACTGGTTCGGCTGAGCAAAATGAAATGCAACCTCTGTCAGTGGTTCTTCTTGGCCCATAGAGGCCCACTGCTGCAACTCAGGAGCTCTGATACCATTTTGTCACGTCCCCATGCCTCCGACCGGCAAAGAGGGCGTGACTACGAGCTCTATCAGACCGGGCTAACCGCCCATGAACATGTACAGGCTTAAGAATTGCCCAAAACAGAATGCTGAAAGAGAATTTAAACTAAAATATGCACACAGGATTATTCATCATGCACAGATGCAATTTAATCCTCATTCACAGTGGAAAACAACAGCATTCATACATGCCTGTATTCAATAACAGGTTCATCAATTCCATTAACAGAAATCAAGATTTCAGAAGTAAAAATGGACAGAATTACTTATCTTATGATGAACGCGATCCGCAACCAGCTACGTCGCTGCAACGTTCCACCCAACCATAGGCCAGCGTGCTCATCAATATCTCAGCAATGCTGCCACCCCCGAGCTGGGCATGATTCTCCAAGGAATAAGGGAACTAGCAGGCTGACACATAGCCACAGGTAACCAAAACACAGCCAAGCCAACTAAGTTGGGTTTATCAAGCCATTAAGGAGCTGGAGAAGGCAATTTGCTAAGCTGGTGAGCTCATTACAGAGCCAAGGACACCTACACCAGAACTAGCCTGACCTCTAAGACACCCATCCACACCCAACACAAGGAATCAGTCCCTTCTCTGCTACACAGTCCCTCAGGCCCTGCATTCCCTTCCAGTGCTATTCAGGGGTGGTGGAGAAGAAGGTCAGCCCTCTAGCTCTGTCTGTGTGGGTCTAGCCACCAGGTTTATCAAGCAAAACTCAGCCCACATCCTTGCTCCCAATACAGTCCGAAGACCAACAATTGCACTCCGGCAATTAATTCAGCTCTCACAGCTTAAATAGGGAAAAACGAATTACACAGCCCCATACGTAACACCAAAAATGGCTCACAACATGGGGAAAAAAACACAGTCCTGAAGTTTATCAGTGAACACAACTCACAGCAAGGGAAAACGCCCCAAATAGTCTGTGCGTGAGACCAATAGTCAGTGAGACAGCCAAAAACGTGAATGGCTCTTCACAGCCATGGTAAAAACACATGAAGCTACCAAAAACGTGAATGGAAAATGCACCAGCAGCTCCCAAAATGTGAGGAAAACAACCCAATCCCCAGCACTACAAAAATGACCTCCCATCCATGGGAAAAAAATGAAGCCAGCAACCAAAAACGTGGAATGAAAGACACAGGAAAAATTCCAGCTGCTCCCAAAAGCCCCAACATGAAGGAGAATGGTGAGGAAAATGGAAAACGTGGATGTATGGCAGAATGGCCTACGTTTTTGGGCATTTTCCTTGCCAAGGAAGTCAGAACACGTTTTTCAAAAATGGGTCTCTGCCCAATTCGAATTTCTTTTCCCATACTCTTCCCATTCCATGCAATAACTAACTCAACCACATTCTGGCAGAAATAAATGATTGGATAAAAAAGACAAGAAAGGTAGTTGACAGCTTGATGGGTCTTCTCATAGACATTTGGCTTTTCCACATGGTCCATAGGTTAAATATTTCACCCCCCCCCCCTTATCCTTAGGAAATCATGCCCCATTCGATTTAGTTGCCGCGACCGTAGCTGGTTGTGTCCATTAATTAATTATGATGCATATTTACATGATGGCCAACATATTATATGCCGCATGCCCCGATAGACCTTCGGTGATAATTAAATCCAAAACATAGCATTACCGATCAATGGCAGGGCCTTGGCCTTTAGCTCCACACCATGATCATTACAATATATACATCATATACACCTAATGTAACGGGGTCAAAACCGGGACATTACAATTTCCTGATGCATAGACAAGGGTGTGGTCTGATCAACAGTTAGGGACTTACCCTGATCAGCCACCCGCAAAAAAAGTAGAGAACATTATCACAATGAATGCAATATGTAAAATCTAACAGATACAGAACAAAAATAAACATTATTCTACATGTTTTATATGTGTACATTTTTGAAGTATTTAGAATGTGGAATTACATTTAGGTTTACAGGTTTCCTCGAGGCTCCAGTCGTCTGATCAACAATTGGGTACTTTCATCGATCAACCTGCAAAAAAGGTAGACAATATTATCATCATGAACGCAAACATAAAAATGAAAAAATACATAACAAAATAAACATTATGCTACATGATATACATGTTTACGATTTTAAAGTATTTTAGATCTAGAATTACATTCATGTTTACCTGTTGCCTCGATGCTGCATTCAGTTGATCAATAGCCAGTTGTCTTCCATAATCAACACTCTGCATGGAAAATAGATAAGATTATATAAATGAACTGAATATACTAATGAAAATACATAATAACAGATCTGTTTGTCCATCCTAAATTTATCATTGGCAATATCAATGTATACCTACTGCCTTGAATCATGTCTACTAACATCTACGAAGAGGGAGGTGCCCCTAAGAGAACCCTGCATCAAAAACATACTAAAAATTACCTAACAAAACCAGAATATTCACTAAAAAAATTTCAAAACATAACATTTTGATGTATACTTGTTTACTCGCGGGTCATGCACTCCTCTCACTTTCTACTAGAGTGATGAACCCGTTGATGTATTTGTAACTTCGGAATCTATTCATCTATGTATCTTATGTCTTGTAACCCGATGTTTATTTCGGGATGTATCTATTATGTAATTGAGTCATGTTGTCATGCCTCGATGTTCCGATCGGGAGGATCTATTATGTAAACAAGTCATGTCAAGTCATAGTGGATAACACTCCGATTGTCTAAGGGTTAAAGTCCCCGCAGTTTCGGGGCACTAGGTTTATTAGACTCTCCTAGTAGAGGTCAGCCCTAGTATGGTTTTAGTCATGCCAGGATTAGTATAAATAGAGAACAGGAGTCTTTATTTAACACACAACTCACACACACTCAAGTGTAGCACATAGTTGAGGAAGGAGAAGACACTGGGGCTAGACAAGAAGAATATTACTGTTGTTAGGATATCACTTACTGTTATGGGCTTTTCTATTTTGGTGTTGATTCTATCTCTGAGGAAGTTGTAGGGTTTTATCCTTTATGGTTTCCCTGAGGAAAAACATTGTGTTCATTGTATCTTGTGTTTGATTGATGTGCTTGTTATTCTCTTAGTTAAAGATCCTAATAATGCTAGCTTAATTTTGAAAAACTAACATGGTATCAGAGCTAACCTGAGAAGAAGACACTGTGCAGCTGCGGGAACTAAGGATTCCTAGTTTTTGAATCTTCCTCCACATATTTTCAGAAAAATTAAGGTGGAATAACTCTCCTCCCTAGGGCGCATCTTTCTGTCGAAGCAGAATCCAATTCTGAGGCTTTTCAGTTTTGGACCTGTCACTACTGTCAGAAATTAGGGCTTTTCACAGAAGAGGAATTTTTCAGTGAGCCTAGGCATGGATTGATCTCCTCCCCAAAATCGAAGTTAGGGACAAATTTGAAGGCATTTGGGTAGACAAAACTCCGAAAAAGAAAAACCCTATTTTGCTCCTAATCCAGTACTGTAGGTTTTCAGCTCAAGTTTTAGATCCAACATCTTGAACCTAGTAAGATCTAAAATATTTTGTATTTCCATTTGAGGTTCTTAGTGAAGATGTCTCATCATACCAAGCTTGATGAAAAGCTTGAAGGAGCTGATAAATTTTGAGCCTGGAAGTATAGGATCTCCTTGGTCCTGGAAGAAAATGAGTTAGACTCCTACATCCATGAGGAGGTTCCAGTTCCAGAGGGAGATGAGGCTAAGGCCTTACATAAGAAGAAGATGGTTATGGAAAAGAGGATCATTGCTGATTATATCAAGGATCTCCTTATCCCACAGGTGTCCTCTCTCAAGACACCTAAAGCTATGTTTGATTCCCTAACCAAATTGTTTGAAGGGAAGAACATAAACCGAAAGATGACTCTGAGAAATCAACTGAAGAATGTGAAGATCCAAAATGCATAGATTATCCAATCTTACTTCACAAGGGTTTCTCAAATCAAGGAACAATTGGAAGCAGTAGATGAAGAAGTGGAGAATGCAGAAATTGTGATGACGACCTTGAATGTTCTCCCTAGGACATGGGACTCCTTCATTCAAGGGATCTGTGCTAGAAAGAAGTTATTCAATTTCAGCAAACTATGGGAAGAATGTTCTCAAGAAGAAGCCAGGATAGCAGCTCGAGAAGAGAAGATGGGAATTGAAGATCAAGCTCTCACAGTACAATCCAAGAAATCTAGATCCAACCATCACAGAAGTAAGTACTCTCATCACAGGAATAACTCTAGAAATCCTAGAGATAGGTCGAAATACATTTGCTATACATGTGATGAAAAAGGACACTTTTCTAGAGATTGTCCTAAGAACAAAAGTACCTCTCACAAGAAGAAGGGAAGCAAGAAAAGACATCATGCTCATGCTGCAGAGGATGATGAATCATCCAAGAAGAGATCCAGATATGAAAGTGAAGATTCTTCAAGCGAGGATGAATATGTTCTGATCCGCTCTCACAGGTAACATTACTCATGGAAGTGATGATTGGCTTATAGACAGTGGGGATTCTAAACATATGACTGGATTCAAGGAATCCTTTGTGAATATCTCAAAACATGAATCACCTCACAAGGTGAAGCTAGGAGATGACTACCAATATCCAATAAAAGGTAGTGGGGAATCTTCCTATAAACTAGACTCTGGTAAGTCTCTAACAATGAAGGAAGTATTGTTTGTGCCAGGACTCAAGAAGAACCTTATCTCCATATCAGCATTAGATGCAAAAGGAATGAGGGTTGCATTCATAGATGGTCAAGTCATCATGTGGCCAAAAGGAAAGACTATTGATGATGCAATAGTGATTGGTGAACAAGAAGGAGGTTTGTACAAATTGAAGGGCCATCCAGAACAAGCCTTGGTCCATGACACAGCAAAGCCAAGTGAACTTTGGCATAGAAGGCTTGCACATGTGCATTACAGAGCACTACCTCTTGCAAGAAAAGTTGTTGAAGGTATTCCAAAAATACAAGAAAAACATGATGGGGTCTGCAAAGGATGTGTGAAAGGAAAGAACACAAAGAAGAAATTTCCAAGTAGTGAAAGCAAAGCAAAAGGAATCTTGGAAATCATCCACTCTGATGTATGCGGTCCTATGTCATCAAGCTTACTAAACGGGTATGCATATTATGTTTCTTTTATTGATGATTTTTCTAGGAAGACATGGGTTTACTTCATGAAGAAAAAAAATGAAGTATTCAGCAAATTCAAGGAATTCAAAGCCTCGATCAAAAACCATATTGAAAATAATATCAAGACCTTACGATCAGATAATGGTGGAGAATTCACTTCAAATGAATTCAAAGAGCTATGTAAAGAATCAAGAATAAAGAGGGAGTTTTCCACTCCTTACTATCCTCAACAGAATGGGATTGCAGAACAGAAGAACAGAACCATCATGGAAGCTGCAAAAGCAATGCTTCATTATCAATATCTTCCTATGCATCTTTGGGCAGAAGCTGCTAAAATAGTGGTGTATGTACAAAACCGTACTCCACATAGAGTACTCGAGAACAAGACTCCTGAAGAAATATTCTCCGGTAAGAAACCAGAAGTCAGCCATCTCAGAATATTTGGCTGTCCTATATGCATACACATTCCAAAAGAGAAGAGAACAAAATTAGATCCTTCAGGAAATAAGGGTATATTTGTGGGATACTCTGAAAGCTCGAAGGCTTATAGAATCTATTTCCCAGGATACAAGAAGATTGACATCAGTAGGGATGTGACATTTGATGAAGAAACAGCTTACAACAAATCCAGAAAGAGACCTGCTAAAGAATTTGAAGAATTAGAAGCACCCAGAATTCATGACACAACCATGAATGAAGAAATTCAAGAAGAAGATTGAGAATTTGAAGAACCACACAGATTTGTAGATCCACCTCTGGAGAAGAATCCTCACAAGAGGAAACCTACTTGGGTATGAGAACTTATCCAAGGTGTGGAAAGATATGGGGCTCCAAAAGAAAATCACATAGAAAGAAAGAGAACCAGATCCTGTTCCAGGTATGTAGCTTTACTATGTGATTTCATTGATAAAGAACCTTCCAGTTTTGAAGAAGTGACAGAACGAAAAGAATGGAAGGATGCTATGATCGAAGAGTATCATCCGATCATGAAGAATGATGTTTGGGATGTTGTTCCAAGACCAAAAGAGAAGTCAGTTGTGACTTCCAAATGGTTCTACAAGATCAAACATGCTGCAGATGGTCGCATTGAAAAATATAAGGCAAGATTTGTGGCTTGGGGTTTCTCTTAGAAAGAAGGAATTGATTATGAAGAAACCTTTGCACCTGTAGCCAAATACACTTCCATTAGATCAGTACTTTCTCTGGCTACAGTGATGAAATGGAAGATACACCAGATGGATGTCAAGACTGCCTTCTTGAATGGTGTAGTGGAAGAGGAAGTGTATGTAGAACAGCCACTCGGTTTTGAGACACATGACAGGGAGTCTCATGTGTGCAGATTGAAGAAAGCCCTGTACGGTTTGAAACAGGTAGAATTGACAGCTTTCTATCCAGTTTGGGCTTTACCAAGAGTAAAGAAAATTCCAACCTTTACTACAAGGTTGAGGATGGCAACCCAGTGATGCTTCTACTATATGTAGATGATCTATTTGTGACAGGTACGGATGGGTTGATTGCTGGTACAAAGAGAAAGTTTGCTGCCGAGTTTGAGATGAAGGACTTGGGTATGATGCACTACTTTCTAGGTATGGAGTTGTGGCAAAGTTCAGATGGAATCTTCCTTGGACAAGGAAAGTATGCAGTAGAGATCCTGAAGAGGTTTGGGATGATGGAATACAAGGCTATGGCCACACCTATGGCACAGAACCTGAAGCTATTGAGTGATGCTTCATCAGAGACGGTTGATGCCACAATGTATCGTCAGATGATTGGGTCATTGATGTACCTAACAAACATGAGACCAGACATTTGCTTTGCTGTGAACACCTTGAGCCAGTTCTTGACAGATCCAAGAAATGTTCACATGATTGCTGCAAAGGATATTCTGAGGTACCTAAGGGGTACAGTTGATTATGGGCTCAAGTACGATGTGAATCAGAAGATTAACCTAGAGGGTTATGTTGATTCAGATTGGGGAGGCAGTGCCATTGATAGGAAGAGCACTTCAGGATGTTGCTTCAGTATGGGATTAGGTGTAATCTCTTGGTTTAGCAGGAAGCAACCCAATGTGGAACTGAGTACAGCTGAAGCAGAGTATGTCGCATCTTGTTCAACTAGTTGTGAGGTAGTATGGTTGCGGAAGCTACTGTCTGATATATTTGATCTCCAGTTGGATGCTACTTGTATACACTATGACAACCAGAGTTGCGTGAAGTTGTTATAGAATCCAGTGTTCCATGACAAGTCGAAGCATATCGAGATCAAGTATCACTATATCAGGGATATGGTGCAGAGGGGAGTAGTGAAGCTCCAGTATGTTGTGACGGAGGAACAGTTAGCTGATGTATTGACGAAGCCATTGGCTAGGCTGAAGTTCAAGTACTTCAAGGAGAATCTTGGTGTTCTCCAGATCGAGGTTTCCTCTAAGAGAAAGTGATGAGACCCATAGCCATTCTGACATGGTGAGAGGATTGGTTCCTTCCATGGTCAGATGTAAGGGCTGAGCCATTCTGTCATGGTGAGAGGATTGGTTCCTTTCATGTCAGATATGAGTGTTGGCCATTCTGTCGAGTAGGACAGATGTAAGGGCAACTGCCATTATGGGAATGGAGGCACCTAGTCAGTTACCAGGAAAACTCAGTCTAGGATTGAGAAGCCATTCTGATGTGATAGAGGGATGTGTTCCCACTTGATCAAATATAAGGGCTGAACCATTCTGTCATGGCTAAAGGATTAGGTTCCTTCCATGTCAGATGTGAGTGTTGGCCATTCTGACGAGTAGGTCATATCTAAGGGCAACTACCATTCTAGGAATGGAGGCACCTGGTCAGTTACCAGGTAGCTCAGTCTGGGACTGGGGGCCATTTTGATTCGATGGTAGGATTAGTTCCTCCATGATCAGATGTGAGTGCATGCCCTTTCTGATGCGATGCTTCATGCATGGTCAGATTGTAAGTGCATAGCCCTTTTTGATGCAATGCTTCATGCATGGTCAGACTGTAAGTGCTGAGCCCTTTCTAATGCAGTGCTTCATGCATGGTCAGATTGTAAGTGTTGAGCCCTTTCTGATGCGGTGCTTTATGCATGGTCAAATTGTAAGTGCTAAGCCCTTTCAATGCGGTGCTTTCGAGCATGGTCGATTGGAAGTGTTGTGCCTTTCTGACAGGATGAGTTCAGATGTAAGTGCAAAGCCTTTTCGATGCAGTGCGCTTGCACATGGTCAGATATAAGTGCTGAGCCTTTCTGACAAGATGAGGTCAAATGTGAGTGTTGGGCCTTTCTGATAGGATGAGGTCAGATGTGAGTGATGGGCATGCCTTTCTGACAAGATGAGGTCAGATGTAAGATTTGGGTGGGCCATTCTGACTTAAGTGTCAGATATAAGCGTTGATGAATACCTACATGAAGAGTAGGCCTACAGGATTGACTCTGTAGAACTTCCTGTGATGAGAAGAATCAAGATAGCACCATTATGAGATAGCATATGATGATGATCTAGACTTGATGATGATCCAGTTGTGATGATGATCCAGACTTGATGATGATCTAGATCAAGTGACGATCCAGTCATGATGATGATCCAGACTTGATGACGATCCAGTTGTGATGATGATCCAGACTCGATGATCCAGATCAAGTGATCCAGATGAGATGATCCAGACTTGACGATGATCCAAATCGAGTGATGATATAGCAGTGATGAGCCAGTAGTCATGATGATGCAAATCCCATGATAAAGAAGAAGAAGATGACTTGAAGACTCGAAAATGAAGAAGACTTGAAAAAAAAGATGACTTGAAGACTTAAAGATGAAGAAGAATTGAAGACTATGAAGACTTGAAGATAACGAGATGATCCAGTTGATGCAGAGAAGAAGACCAGTGCTGAAAATTATGTCGAAAGAATACCTTCCTAGTTAAGAGGAAGTGTTGATGTATTTGTAACTTCGGAATGTATTCATCTATGTATCTTATGTCTTGTAACCCGATGTTTATTCTAGGATGTATCTATTATGTACTTGAGTCATTTTTTCATGCCCCGATGTTCCGATCGGGAGGATCTATTATGTAAACAAATCATGTCAAGAAATAGTGGATAACCCTCCAATTGTCTAAGGGTTAAAGTTCCTACAGTTCTGGGGCACTAGGGTTATTAGACTCTCCTAGTAGAGATCGGCCCTAGTAGGGTTTTAGTCATGCCAGGATTAGTATAAATAGAGAACAAGAGTCTCTATTTAACACACAACTCACACACACTCAAGTGTAGCGCATAGTTGAGGAAGGAGAAGACACTGGAGCTAGACAAGAATGTGGAAATTAAGGCCAGCAATAGATTAATTTTACTCACAGCAATTATCAATTGATCATGCAAAATTGCTCACAAAGGAGACTGAATATGGAGCTGTAACACTAAATTGTATTAACTGAGTGTACAATAGCCAACACTGTAATAACATAGGTTGCTAAATAAATAGAATACATCAATAAATTGAATGCATGAGGAGGCATCCAAATCTAGCATAAAGCAGGATTACCAAAAATAAGCAAATCCCCCATAGGTGTAAAAAGCTGATCCCAAATATGTCATGGAGCTCATGAATTGGAAAAAAGGCATAGGCAAGATAAAGAGTGGTGGAATGGAAGCTCATACATGATTTTTCATGGAGAAAAGAGAGGAGGATGTGTAGGACAAAAAACAAGTCAACCTCACCTAGTCTAGCTTTTCCTTTTTCCTTAAAACACTGAAAAAGCAGGCAATAAAGCAGAAAAAGCAGAAGGGCGCCTAGGAGGCCAAGAATAAAGCAGAATTGATTCCTTTAGCTCTCCCATGTGCTCCATGAGTCAAACATGGAAAGTTTGACCATTATAGATAGGAAAATAACAACTTGCACAAGGTGGGACACATGAACTAGGCAAATAAGACAAAAATAATGGAATTAATGTCTAAGTGGGTAAACTATGGGTTGATTATTCTAACACCCCCCCTTAAGCCTGAATTATGAGTAATATATCAAAAAATTATAGGGCCTATAAACAAGGCTTATTCACCCTTTACATACTACAAATCCATTTAAACAAGGAAAGAGGCAAAACCAACTTGGGAAAATCCTCCCTTAAACATGGACTGTAAAACAAAATTGTAGAATCTTGTCTTCACTCATGCTTTCACAGCATGATCAGCAATACCCAATAGTGATTTGAGATTGCTGAAGGTCTTCTCACAAAATGCTTTGGTGAAGATATCAGCTACTTGTTCTGAAGATGAGCAGAAGAGTAGGTGAATGGTGCCATCATGCACAAGTTCTCTAATGTAGTGCATATGGATCTCAATGTGTCTGGTTCTCTGCTTCTGAACTGGATCCTTGTAGATTCAAATGGTACTTTGGTTATCATAGTAGATGGTAGTTGAGTACTCAGGTTCGAAGCCACACTCTCCAAGTAAACCCTGCAACCATAAACATTGAGTTGCTGCATTAACAACTCCTCTGTACTCTGCTTCTGTAGATGAGAGTGCAATGGCACTCTGTTTATTTCTTGACCAGCTGTTTGGTCCTTCTGCAAGAATGAACACATATCCTAATGTGGACTTTCTATCTTTGCTATCACCTGCCCAATCACTGTCAGTAAATCCAATCAATTCAAGATCAGATTTTGCTTTATAGAAGATCCCATGTGTCCTTGTTCCCTGAACAAAGTTAAGGATCCTTTTGGCTACTTTCCAATGGATCTCTTGAGACTGATCCATGAATATAGAAGCCACACTTACTGCATAACAAATATTAGGTCTAGTATGTGTCAGATACAACAAACATCCAATCAATTGCCTATACAGTGTATTGTTTACCATCGGTGAAGAA
>LPNX010996551.1:26721-83877 GCA_001517045.1 Pseudotsuga menziesii | reverse complement strand
CTATTTTAGGTTGGTCATTATCATATTTTTTTTATTCATGGAAAAAAAATTTGTAGATTTATTTTTGTTATGTATAAAAACTATATAATATTTATGTCAATCTCACACCATGCATAATATATATTTATGTAAAATTTGTCGTCATAATAAGTTAATGATTTGGGGATTTCTTTATTAGTGATAATTTTCCATCACCAAAATATCCTAGGGATACTCTTCAACACAAGAAATGATGGGACAAAGACATATGGACATCAACAAGCATATACACACGTGCGACTGTGTTTGTGCTTGTTTAAGCATCATTAAATTGGTAATATTTTGGAACATATTTATTTATTGCAAATAATAAATGTTTGAACACATTTTCACTTTATATTGATAGGTTACAACTATCCCTATTGCAGTATCGTAACATTCTTCATTGCAACACCCATGCCAACATGCTCCTTTGACACAAGGTGGCCAACAAGCAGATCTTGGTGCATACATGATTGCTTCTACAAGGGATTCAGTGTTATTTTTAGTGACCAGATCTATTGATACATTTTTCTTTGACATAGAAATCAAAATGCCAATGGTATACAACATCCCCAAAGATATATCATCGTATCGTCTAGAGTGCAATATCACACACCCATGGTCTCCTAGAAACACTAATGGCATTGTTGTCTTGGGTAACAAGACTAAAAACTTAAATTATGCCTTCTAATGTGCCGTCGCTTAAGCGATGCTTATGAGCCTATCCATCGCGTAAGCGACGCTTATGACCACAATTTTAAAAAAAAAAAATTAACTTTGTGATTTTTGGTAGGTTTAAAAGAAAAAATCCACGCGCCGTCGGAAGTAACCGTCGGATTTTGGATCGAAATGTAGTAGTGACATGTCCCAATTTGAGGAATGATCAACCCTTTCCATTAGAGCCCCAGTTGGTGCACTGCATGCATTATCTTTTAGCATGTTTTGTTTCAGCATTGTGTTTCAGGGATAAGAAGCCAAATCAATAACAAGTTGACTATGAACAAAATTCACTTTTATTTTAGTAGAACTATCTTTGCGAACAGGGACGATTTGCAATATGAGGGGTAACAGTGAGCACAATAGTTGATTGCAATTGATGTTTTCCATGTTAGGATTTCTTGGGGTTAGTAGAGTATTGCAAGAGATTAGAGGGAGGCAGGTAAAATTCATCACTCAGTAGGCTACTTCTCAAATGATATTTATCAGCCTTCGGTGGAAAACACATAGGCCTTTCCATGAAAATTGAAGACATCTGCCCATGTGACAAATCACCTTTAGTTTCAAGACTGTTAGAACTTAAGATATTATTAGTTCTCAAATGGCATTCATTTAACACACAAGCATTATTTGATGCCATATTTTCTCCATTATTGTCATTTACACTTACTATGCCTCCTTTATTCGAGCCTTCCACAATTTTCTTGGTTTCATCTTCAGCTTTAATTCTTGCCCTTTTTACCAAATTCAAATGTTCATCAAAGTTAACTTCATGTTTCGTTGCCTTGATCTATGTCATTTTCTTTCAATGATCTACTCCAGATAATACTTCAAGAACATTTTCTTCTTCCATGTAAATATTTATCTTTATTTGATTATCTGATCTCTCTGGCAGATTTGATAACCCTGAATTATGTTTATTCAAGAGCTTTCTTTTATTCTTCAGAATGGAATTCTGATACAAATAAGTGAGACAAATAAGTGTTTGGAACTACCCTAACTTCATTGTCTTTAGTCGCAAATGTAGAAAGCACATGATCTTTGACATTAGGAATAGAATTTTCATCAATATTTTCAAAATCTTTTTCACCGTTCAAATTTTCTTTACAGTTTGAAACTTGAATGCTCTCCTCAGTTCTTCCATGTTTAAAAGATTCAGAATTGCTGACAATGTTATCTGTCACTATTTTTCTATGACCTAGGAACTCACTTTCAAGAACTAATAGGGAACCTCTAATTTCTTTTTCCATGCTTTGCCTTTTCTGACCAAACTGCTTTTCACTCATGGTCTTCTCGGAAATAATGCATGTATCTGATGATTGTATCCTAATTTCTTCAAGATAAGAAGAAAAATTCAAAATAGTGTCTCCATCATTATGAATATTGCTTTCACTTTCTGATGATTTTTTAAAATCTCTGTTTGCTATCTTTAACTCTGGCTCAGTTATTAAAGATACTGCACCAGAAACATCAAACCTCAAATGGTTCTCAAAATGGCTTGTAGGAACTCTCATTACATTACCCAAGTTGCCTCATATTGTTTCAAATAGGTTGGTAAATCTTGGAAATGAGTAGACATTGGAATTTTTGAGGAAGGCCGCTGGTGCCAAACCTGGATATCAGTTGTATGTTCAAGAAATATATGCTTTCCATCCATCTCTATTGGAGAATGTTGCATGAGCTGCATTAAGTGTATGTGTTGAACCTTTAAGTGAGTTGCATAAAGACTAGTGGTGTATTCCTACATATTTTAGTGTTAAACATCTCTATGCATTGAACGTGCTATTTACGCCTTGTTGGTGGTGAATTCCCTTGATCACGTAGGAGTATTAACAAACTATTGTGTAGAGGTGAGCATTGCAAACTCTGTGGAGCTGCACAATTTGTCAACCTATACTGTTGATGACACTCCGAGAAGTTACAACTTGTGTCGTGAACTGCAAGAAGAAACACATTCCAGTGTGAATCCTTCTTCCAAAATTTTTGTGTTGCTATGCAAACATTTGGAGAAAGACCGATCCAAAGGAATCTACATGAAAAGGTCACGCCAGCTAGAGCACAACAATCAGAAAACCAGTCTGACAGTAATCAAGAGTTGTATTAACCTCTCCTAGAAATGGTGTGTAACACTAGATTATAAGGATTTCATTAAAAAGGAAAAATGAAAAAAAAGGAGGGGCTTTGATAGTAAAGATGGAACTATAAAGAGAGAATATTTGAGTCATAGATCTTTTGCAGTCTTCGAGATAGTTTCCAACGATATAAAACTAGCTAATTATGGGTTCTTGCAGCATTAACTCACAACAACTAATCTAGATGATATCACTTTAATTTAGATATTCTTTACTTAAAGAAGTCTGTAAAAGAAGAGAAAGAGCATATCTCATTATTGAATATTGAAATGGAGTTTCTTTAGCATGTGAACAAGGATACTAAATAAATAATGAATGATATATAAATTGCAACCACAAATCTAGAAAGAAGACTAGATGCCTTAGGAAGAATGTTAGTCAAACATGCAAAGCTTAACCCAACAGATAAAACTAGTTAGCCAGTATACTATTCAAGTAGCTTCTAAAGGCCATTCGCTCACACACTCAAAACGATACTCCTTTAGGAATATGAGCATAGAAGAAGACAAACATCTAGATTTTGATTTTGGAACTACTAATAAAGATATTCAAGAAATCAAGTATCTGGTTTTTGAATTTAAAAATATGTGAAATTATTTTCCTAAAAAATATCTGCAAATGATTCATATTCCTAAGCAAGAAGAATCTAGTTCCTGTAGCCATTCGGTCTTTATTCTTCCTCCTACTCATCCTCCATTAGGTCCAGCTCCTTCTAAGCCAAGTATGGACACAATCATGATTGAGAAAGTATACCTTCTTGTACCACTTGCCATAAATCCCATTTTGGAATTAGTAATATGGATCAACTAATCTCATGGATTCCAGCGCAACCTATTCGAACATAGCTTTCCCAAAGAGGTATGGGGTAAAATATTATATTGATCTCTTGGGTAATTATGTAACATATACAAAATTTCAAGACCCTCCATTTTCAACTCATCAACTCGCAATCAAATTAGAAGTTCTCATGATTTTCTGGACTTGCCCATGAATGGTGGCATTGGTTTCCATAAGAAACTAGAGATGGCATGCTTGTTGCTATTGATGTTTACCAACAAATTCTATTAGCAATTGGTAGACAATTTTATGGCCTAGACGATGATGAAGATTATGATCACCTATCCTCTCTTTTTTATGTCTTAAAGGTTATGTGATTTTCAACATCATGAACAATATTTTTGTTATATGAAAAATCTCCTTATCTCCTTAGGCAATGTAGACAAACTTGATTTCTTAAAGTTTCATCTTCGTAGTTTTCTAGGAAATGTTCCTGATGCTATTGAACAGTTTCTAAAAGATAAGACTATTCCTCTGAAAGTATTATCTCTTGCCCAACTTCATGCTTATATTATACAGGGTTGAGAAGAACAATTTTTTTAGAGAAAAGAGTTTGAAAAGATTTTAAACGACGTGCTTCAATGTTATCTCTAGATTTATGCAAATCAGATGTAGGATCAGATTAGGTTTTGAATGGTTAGATGAGGAAATAAGAAAATGTTAGGTCTTAAGGGGGGTTAGGAACTTAGGGTAAATGCTAGATTAAGGTTAACGGAAATAAATGAGGAATTGATTTGGTACTATTAAGAGGTTAACCAATTCTGCAAACTTGATGACCAGCAATGGATTATGTGGTTACAAGGTGATGTTGGACATATATACTGTGCAAATCCCACTTTGATAAAATACTGAGCCACCAAGTGTTTTCCACATTGTACATTATTCATATTTTGTTTTCAATGTTTAATAGTCTTTAATCCAAAGGACCATTGAGGAAAATTGATTTTCAATCTAGTTTATTTTGTCAAAAATATGGGAAGCATAAAAGGAAACTTGAATTCTGCTCTTTTGAAAACATAATATCGCACATAATTACAGAGGTACACTGTTCAATGAAATTTGTAGGTGCCTTGAGAACCCTTTGATGGATGATTCCATATGTTTGAGTCTTTTCCAACGCACTCTTACTGGAACAACAACCAAATGTTATATTGAATTGTCACAGAAGGCATGTAATTGGCCTATATTAAATTTATTGAAATGTGACACATTGTGCAGTTCAACTTGCTTTATTTTATATTTTAATTACTGTCGCTATCCACAAGAACAGTAATGTTTAAGGTATTTTAAAATGGAATCTTATTGATGTTTCTTGATTTTGATTACAAAAAGAATTTTTTTCAGACATTGACTACATATGCTCTTGTTTTTCTTTTTCCATGAAATACATATCACGAGGAAACCCACCAAGAACTTCTCTTCATTCTAAGGATAGTACCTAGGGTAAGTTGGGTTCTACAAAAGCTTGAGACTCTTTCAAGATAGGGCTCAAGGCTGCTACAGCAATATACCCATTCAAGAGCTCAACATCTTAGTTGATGGAATTGAACCTGAATGGTGAATACAACACTCCTAACAACTGCCCATGCTAAACCCAATTGACATATATTGATATATTGATCTTGTTGTAATGCAGTTTAGTTTATTATAGTTTCTTTGTTATTGTTGGATAGTACACAGACTCCATGCCTCTATAACCTAAATGATTAGAATTAAAGACTATTTTTAGCATGAGAGACTTCAGCTCAATTCTGCTTGACTTGATCAATTCTCTAATTCACTGGATTACTAACCTGGTTTGTGCAGGGCTTTGACACTTAACATAGATATATAATCTGAAAATGGAATTATAATGATCAAGTCTTTGTACATTGAGGCCCTAGTTTCTTTGACTATGGTATATTCCCCTTAGTGGGACTAAAAAAGGCATAGTGGCAGTTATATGAGCCTATTTGAGTTGATATAATGATCCCTGAAAACCACAAACTAGAAGAAAGTTGAAACCACTAGGACATTTCCTCTTCAAGTCTTCAATTCTGTGTTTTAAAATATAATTTTCTCACAACAATACTTGATTTTTATCTTAACAACTTAGAACTACACTTTCTCTAAGCTACACCTCACCCCCACATTGACTTGTCTAGTTGTCATTTTCAAATCTATGTAATGTATTGCAAGGAATTTGAATTGGAATTGTAAGCTGACAATGGTTTGGGCTATCTGAAGCAAAGTACTAGTCTATTGGAGTAGCAATTGTTTCAGGCTTTTCTTTATCAGATGAACCTTCAACAGAGAGTGATTACGTATTAAGCACTTTTTAAAAGTTGGACATCGTCAAATTTGTGAGCATACTATTTGTCCCTTGGTATGCTTTATGCTTCTTTTGTCTACAAGATGAAGTTGACATTTGGAAGTCTTGAAGATGCTCTCAATTATTGAAATGACCTTCAATTCAGTGTGTATGTATATTTCTTTTAATGATTTCGCATCCATAACATTCACATAGTGTAACATATTCATATGCAAAAACATAAAAACTGCAAAAAGATGTCGATTCATTTGATGATCAATTTACATAGTCATAAGCTTCCTACTTGTTGTTTCTTGAGGGTTTATTGAAGATTATTTATAAAATTTAAAGAAGTATGTCTGCTAAATTTATCTTAACTGGAAATTCTAGAGATTACTTAAGAGTGTTACAAAATTAGCACGAGAGATTACTAATATAACAGAATGGCAGATGGTCATCCAGGATAAAAGAATTGATGAAATCCAAATCAGATTACATAGTCATCATATTCCAACTTGGAGTTTCTTGAGGATTTATTGAAGATTCTTGACAAAATCTAAAGAAGTATGTCTTTTAAATTCTTAACTGGGAATTCTGGACCTCACTTAAGAGTGTTACAGCATTAGCATGAGATATACTAATATGACAGAATGGCAGTTGATCAATGGTTCTAGGATACAAGAACGGATGAACTCCAAATAAGATCTATATCATTGCATAGGACTTGCTAATATCCTGTCTTAATGAATTAAATAGTTAATCTAATCAACTTGCGTGTTAGAATGGTTTATGGGACGATCTATTGTATGCTCCTTACCATGGCTGCAAGGTATTTATAATTGGAGAATTGCAACTGAATTAATTACTTGTCACATTACTAACTTGCACTCATCATTGTTACAACAATTTCATTAAGATGTGTACCGGGCTTGAGTTTGTGTACTGATACCACCTTGATTAATGTCGAACCCTTTTTGAGCTCTAGTTCTGTTCAAGCATCAAGATCTAACATAATAACTGGCTTGTCGAGGTTGCATTTAGACTTTGTCCAAAACATAACACCAGTGGCAGAATGTGTCAAAGATGGTTCAAAGTTATCGTTTTCACTTCTTTTAGTAATCAATAGTCCACTCTACATTTGGGTAATAATCAATATTCATGCTCCAATTTTTTCTGAATCCTCAATGGAGCTTCTTGAGAGTTTCAAATAGTAAAAATCTCAATTCAAATTTGGTTATCTATGACACTTAATTGAAATTCAGATCTTAGGAATTCCATTGCCCCATCCAATGGAATTCAATACAGGAATTCCATTTCCCCATTCAATACAAAATTTCATTTATCAGATGCATATTGGACAATAAACGTATACAATTTGCAAATAGTAAAGCAAAAGGGAAAGTGACATAGACTTCTCGCAACAAGTGCAATGAACAGAGTATTACTTAACTTCACAAGTTTCTTGTATTTTCCATCTATTACAGGGTTCTCAAGGCTCCTGAAAAGACTAATTGGCTTTAAGTCTTAGCTCTTTTTCTAAGCTAGAATTTTCAACTTCACTTAAGAGAGTTACAGATGAGCATGAGTTGCACTCTTGTTTTTGCGTTGAAATATATTCTATATTTTTGTTTTAAACAAAATTGTGTGAAACAACTTGTGTCTTTTCCTTAGATTCAAGAATCAATGTTCTCTAGGAAGTCATTTCCGAGTATTTTGCATGCATACAATTTTACAGAAATTCAAGCTAACCACATGGTCTAGTTGATATTTATTATTATTGCTTCAGTTACACCAAGACTGTTTGGATAAATACTTGGATATATAATTCTTGAATCTTAATTGAATAGTAAAAGTATAAGTTATTTTTGCTTCAATTTTCTTTTGAGCAAATTAAATCTGCCTCTAGTTATTTTGATTCTTAGAGTCTTCTAACTCTATCTTGTCAATTTATTGTATTTGACTGTACTTTAAATGTGTTATGAACTGGTCTTTTTTTTGTTACTACAGGAAGGAAACTATATTTTGGGTTGAAATTTAACAATAATTATGTTGGATTGATGAAATTGTCGATATCATATGTTAACATTGCACAATCAATTGTAGTAATAATATTCCATGGTGTTGAATCCATTACTATATTAAAACAACAATATCATTTCTCCAAAATTGCAATTTTAACAAAGATTTTTAACCATTCCTATGCAAACAAAAATAAAAAATCTAAATTCATATTTTCATTGATTTGTTCCTCTCCTATTGATTCGAACTCTTACAAAAACCTTGGAATGACTTATTCTTCCCTATGGGTGTTAGGGTCTGCAATCAAAATTCAAACCCGTTTCCTTTAGGAGCGTAGGATATGTCGGATTTTCATAATGGTGTAATGAGCTAACACACATAAGCTTTCACTCATAGTGCCATGTTAAAAAGAAATCTAACTCCAGTGATATTTTCATCATGGTGTAATGTATTTGATGACAATGCGGTTGTGTTAATGGAAACTACCTTATGAAAGCTAACACACATTAGATTTTACTAACCGTGCAATGTTTTAAGATGGAAAACTAACTCTAGATAGATTTCCATCATGGTACATTGTGATTGATGATGATGTGGTTGTGCTAGATGGAAAACTATATTATGAAAGGTTACACAAATTAGAGTTCACTCACCGTGCAACAATTTAAGGATGAAATCTAACTCTAGCTAGATTTCCATCGTGGTGCGATGTGATTGATGACAATGTGGTTGTGTTAGATGGAAAACTACCTTATGAAAGCTAACACACATTAGCATTCACTCATTGTGCCATGTTGTTAAAAGGAAATCTAACTCCAGCTAGATTTCCATCATGGTGTAATGAACTAACACACAAGCTTTTCTTTATAGTGCCATGTTGTTAGAATGAAATCTAACTCTAGCTAGATTTTCACCATCGTGTAATGTATTTGATGACAATAGGGCTGTGTTAGATGAAAATCTACTTTATGAAAGCTAATAGACATTAGCTTTACTCACCGTGCAATGTTTTAAGAATGAAAGCTAATCCAGCTAGATTTCCATCATGGTGCATTGCGATTGATGACAATGTGGTTGTCCTAGATGGAAAACTACAATATGAAATCTTACACACATTAGATTTCACTCATCGTGCAATCATTTAAGGATGAAAGATAACTTCAGCTAGATTTATAACACGGTGCAATGTAGTTGTGTTCATGGAAAACTCACTTATGAAAGCTAACACATGTTAGCTTTCACTCATCATGCCATGTTAAAATGAAAGCTAATTCCAACTAGATTTCCATCATGGTGTAATGAGATAACACACCTAATCTTTCTCTTATAGTGCCATGTTGTTAGAAGGAAAGCTAAATCCAACTAGATTTCCATTATGGTGTAATGTATTTGATAACAATGTGGCTATGTAACATCCTCTCAGAATGCAATTGGAAAACGTAAAGCGTAAGTAAAAAGCATTGTAAGTATGAAAACTAACTCATCAAAATTATAGATGAAATTTAATAATGCTAGGAGACTGGAAGCATGTGCGACTAAAACGATGATGGGGACAAAATCCACTAGGGGGAAAGGAAAAACGAAAATTTGAGGGAATCCTTGGGAACTGGGAGAGAATAACAATTCCTTTGACAACCTAAACTCTTAGTTGGTATCCAAAGTTGAAGTAAGTCCTCAGTAGACTTTCAGTTGGATAACAAACAGTTGGTTTTTATGATCTTGTTGTTTCTGAGGTAAAAATATAATTATCACTTAATACTTATTTATGGCATCAAGTGTCAAAGACTCTCCCCTAGAACTTATAATAAGGACTAACATTTCTTTGAAGAAATGATATTATAGTCATGTTAATTCAATTCATGAATTATTTACTAAAATAAATGTGTCAAAAATGCAAAGGGAGTATTGATAATTTAAATAAATAAAAGGTACAAACTATAATTTAAATACATAAATTATAAACATGAATAAATATATATGATAAATAAGATAATTTGTTTTGAATAAGGTATTTTCACATATGACAAAATGGGAAGCCACGTAAAGCGATTCTACCATAAATAAACAAATTTCTTATTCCCACTTTTGCAAAATACACAATAAATAAGAGAATTTGTTTTAAATAAGACAAAATGGGGAGCCTTATAACATGGGATCCTTTCTACCAGAAAGTCGTGTTGTCATGAATGACTATAAAAGAGGTTTATTTATTTATTTGTGTGGGTGGATATTCTTAAGCGGTGATGGATTAAGCCCGAGATTTTGGAGGGTTTTTTCCTCTTGCATTAATTATATGGTCTGGCGTAACTTGAGGTGGAAATATGAGTGCTCGACAGCTCATCATTGTTTTCAAGAGGGATCTAGACGGTTACAATAGGGAGATCTATAATTTTTTGGGCTATCCAACACTTGGCTATTTAAACTGGATCTGAGTTTGTGGGGAAGAAAACGAAGAGTTGCAGCGGAGGGAGAGCATAGCTAATGGAGAAGGACATCAAATGGGGAATCTCGTTGAATTATCGGGGAAAGCTAATCAAATCACGGGTATGTGTTTCTCTGCAATCGCTTGCATTCTGGATTGAGATCACGATCCAGCCATCGTATGCGTCTAAGAGATATTTTAGTTACTTGCCTACGATTTGATTTAAGGTAGAATGTATTTTGTTTTGTTTTATTTTTAATTAGAAGATCTGTGTATTAGATCTGAAAGTATTCCAAGCCTACAATAGTATATTGTAAATCTCTTTCCACAGCCTGCAATTTCAGAGTATGACTTTAAACGTTTGGCTCCCTGCGATTTAAGAGTTTAGATACTGCATGCATTTTGATTTTATCTTTGAAGATTGTACCAGTCTAGTATGATCCCTATCCATAGATATTAGATCTGAACTTAACTTGCTGCGTTATAAATAAATTGAACCAATCCAGTAGGATCTGCCTTCTGATTTTCTTGGAGGATAAAACCTTTTTAGTATGGATCTTTGCCGTTTTGTATATCGACACCTCGTTGTACCACAATTGTAGGCGCCATCATAGATCCTCATATTAAAAAGCATGCCAGTGTTTTAAGGTAGATGAATCCAAATGTTAAAATGATATCAGCGTTGGATCTAAATAAATAATGTATGTCTGCTACTTCAATTGCATGCATGAATGCCCACGATTTTCATGGCCTGTGAACTGAATATATAAATACCTGCTATCCAAGGGCTATGATCTTCTGTACAATATTTAGATTTTACATACGTAGTGATCTTCCTTCCAACCTCTGTATTGATTGATAATGCCAACGATTTAAGGAATCCAGCTTTATATTGTATGTATGACTGCGTTTTTCAGTGCACTGTAAGCTGAATATACATTATGCTGCATTTTCATTTTCAGATTTTATTGTAAAAATGGACTCCTGAGATTCCTATTTGATAGATTAGATATTTAAATGGGTTGATGCCTATGATCTATGGATAACAAGTCTAGTTTGATTTAGTTTTGGAATGCCTGCAAACTCTGAAAATAGTTGATGTTCGTCTTTGAAGAAACAACCGCTTTGAATCTCCCTATTTGGTATGCTTTCATATTAGAACTCGATCTGCTGATTATCTGTGAAGAAATCGAATCCCCTGAATCTCAATAGAGCATACCCACGAGTTGGTGTTTTAGATTTAAGTAAATCGGATCTGGAGTGAGAGTGTGTTCTCTCCCTTACTGAATCGGCTGATATATACCGAAAAATGTATGGGTGAATGCTTCGTTTGGGTAAAGGCTGCGATTTTCCTTTTAAAAAAAATATGGGTAAAGGCTGCGATTTTCCTTTTAAAAAAAATATGGGTAAAGGCTGCGATTTTCCTTTCAAAATTATATACTAAGAAATTGTATGTTGGGTTATGGGTGAGAGCTCCTATTTCCTTAGAAAAATATATGTACTAAACCTGCATTATGATTTGGATTGATGCTGTGTTTTATGTAAAGTATTATTGGTTGGAATTTGGATTGGTCATTGGACTTTTGAATAAATAGTGGATGGTTGAAATCTAATATTTTTTAAGGTGCCTTTTATATATACTTTAGTAAGGGAGAACTTGATGCCTTGACATAAATAGGGAAGGTTGATATTAAATAAGAAAATAGTATTATATATATATATATACACTAGTTAAAAGAAGGTCCTTAAACTAGTACATGCATATCTACAGGATTGCTGCAAATCTATTCTTGAATAAAATAGGGAATTATAAATAATTATGGCATAATTAAATGGTAGGATAATGGTTGCTAATGAGATTACACTATGAAGTTGGGGTTAAGCAACCTAGGGACTATAAAGAAAAGTAATCAGGAAATTGAGTGTTTGGCACACCAACGTGGTTATAAACAAACATAAAGAGGATGTAGAGGATGTAGCCATGAATGTTGGTTTTAAAATTTCAAATGTTTAACCTCAAACCTTAGTGGATTTGTTGCCCAGCTCGGGGGTGGCTTTAGACGGAAAAACATACGTCGAATGAAGCCTACGGTTGGGTGGAAAGTCATGGACATGCTTTCAGTCGCCTAGGCTAAAGTAACATTAAAGAAGTATCGATGATGTTAAAATTGATGATCATGCAGTTTACATGTTTTATAGCACTAATATGTAAATTGAGTGTTGGTTGCAGAACTATGGCTCGTTGATGGCAGGTTATTGGAAGACTCTAGAAAGACAGGATAATTTTTCTAATTATAAAGCATTATTTCTTTAATAGTTAAACTTGGTTAGATGAAGTTAATTATCTGGTTCTACTAATTATGCTGAGATTGCAGGATTTCCAGGGTGGGTGCATAAACTATGTCCCGAGGTGCTGAATGACGTCGATATATCTCTTGAGAGACACCGAGACTCATGCATAGTACCTAGTTATGATGGAGGTCAGAGTCGATTAAAAGAAAAGGTTTAATGTGAAATAGATATCCCATTTGAAGGATATCCTAGCGTCTCGTATAAAGGTTGTGCTCCATTATAAGATATTTATGTATTAAAGTGATTTGATAAACCTTAATGTAAAAAGATGATATAGTTCAATAGTAAACAATTTTCTTTGTTAGCATGTTCAAATGTATATAATGTAACCCTACTAAATGAATGATTCAATGATTCAAATATATCTGATTAAAGGTATAATGTTGGGTAACAATGAAATTGACAACAATGCTTACAATTACGGGACTAACACAATTGGCTTGTTGCATATAGTAGAAAAAAGAAAAAAAAATTACCCCATTTTGCTCCGAATTTACTAAGGGGATTTTGGGGATGTGACGGGCTGTGTTAGATGGAAAACTACCTTATGAAAGCTAACAGACATTAGCTTTACCCACTGTGCAATTTTTTAAGAACGAAATCTAACTCCAACTAGATTTCCATCATGGTGCATTGTGACTGATGACAATGTGGTTGTGCTAGATAAAAAAACTACACTATGAAAGCTTACACACATTAGATTTCACTCACCGTGAAACTATTTAAGGATGAAAGCTAACTCCAGCTAGATTTCCAACAAGGTGCAATGTGGGTTGTTTTAGATGGAAAACTACTTTATGAAAGTCAGCACACATTAGGTTTCACTCATCATGCCATGTTGTTAGAAGGAAAGCTAACTCGAGCTAAATTTGCATCATGGTGTAATGAACTAACACACAAGCTTTCCCTTATAGTGCCAAGTTGTTAGAAGGAAAGCTAACTCCAGCTAGATTTCCATCATGGTGTAATGTATTTGATAACAATGTGGTTGTGTTAGATGGAAAACTACTTTATGAAAGCTAACAAGTATTAGCTTTACTCATCGTGCAATGTTTTAAGAATGAAAACTAACTATAGCTAGATTTCCATGATGGTGCATTGTGATTGATGACAATGTGGTTGTGCTAGATGGAAAAATACATTATGAAAGCTAACTCACATTAGATTTCACTCACCATGCAATGATTAAAGGATGAAAGCTAACTCCAGTTATATTTCCATTACGGTGCAATGTGATCGATGATGATGTGGTTGTGTTAGATAAAAAACTACCTTATGAAAGTTAACACACATTAGCTTTCACTCATTGTGCCATGTAGTTAAAAAGAAAAGCTAAATCCAGTTATGTTTTCTTCATGGTGTAATGTATTTGATGACAATGTGACTGTGTTAGATGGAAAAATACCTTACGAAAGCTAACACACATTAGCTATTACTCAACATGCAACATTTTAAGAATGAAAGCTAACTCTAGCTAGATTTCCAACATGGTGCATTTTGATTGATGACAATGTGGTTGTGCTAAATGGAAAACTACATTACGAAATGTAACACATTAGATTTCACTCACAATGCAACAATTTAAGGTTGAAAGCTAACTGCAGCTAGATTTACATCATGATGCAATGTCATAATCTGGTTGTGTTAGATGGAAAATTTCCTTATGAAATATAACACACATTAGATTTCACTCATTGTGCCATGTTGTTAGAAATAAAACTAACTCCATCTATATTTTCATAATGGTGTAATGAGCTAACACACATAAGCTTTCACTTATAGAGCCATGTTAGAAGGAAAGATAACTCAAACTAGATTTTCATCACGCTGTAATGTATTTGATGACAATGTGCCAGTGTTAGATGGAAATCTACCTTATGAAACCTAACACACATTACCTTTTACTCACCATGCAATGGTTTAAGAACGAAATCTAACTCCAACTAGATTTCCATCATGGTGCATTGTGATTGATGACAATGTGGCTGTGCTAGATGGAAAACTACACTATGAAAGATTACACACATTAGATTTCACTCACCGTGCAATTATTTAAGGATGAAAGCTAACTTCAGCTAGATTTCCAACACGCGGCAATGTGATTGATGACAATGTGGTTGTGTTACATGAAAAACTACCTTATGAAATCTAACACACATTAGCTTTCACTCATCCTACCATGTTGTTAAAAGGAAAGCTAACTCCAGCTAGATTTTCATCATGGTGTAATAAGCTAACACATATAAGCTTTCCCTTATAGTGCCATGTTGTTAGAAGGAAAGCTAGATCTAGATAGATTTTCATCATCATGTAGTCTATTTGATGACAATGTCGCTGTGTTAAATGAAAAACTACCTTATGAAGGCTAACAGACATTAGCTTTACTTACCTTGCAATGTTTTAAGAATGAAAGATAACTTCAGCTAGATTTCCATCATGGTGCATTGTGATTGATGACAATGTGGTTGTGCTAGATGAAAAAAAACACTATGAAAGCTTACACACATTAGATTTCCCTCACCGTGCAACGATTTAAGGATGAAATCTAAGTCTAGTTAGATTTCCAACAAATCTAACTCCAACTAGATTTCCAACATGGTGCAATGTGCTTGATGACAATGCGGTTGTGTTACATGGAAAACTACCTTATGAAAGCTAACACACATTAGCTTTCACTCATCGTGCCATGTTAAAATGAAAGCTAACTCCAACTAGATTTCCATCATGATGTAATGAGCTAACGCAGATAAGCTTTCCCTTAGAGTGCCATGTTGTTAGAATGAAAGCTAACTCTAACTAGATATCCATCATGGTGTAATGTATTTGATGACAATGTGGCTATGTTAGATGTAAAACTACCTTCTGAAAGCTAACAGACATTAGCTTTACTCATCATGCAATGTTTTAAGAACGAAATCTAACTCCAGCTAGATTTTCATCATGGTGCATTGTAATTGATGACAATATGGTTGTCATAGATGGAAAACTACACTATGAAATCTTACACACATTAAATTTCACTCATCGTGCAACGATTTAAGGATGAAAGCCAACTCCAACTATATTTCTAACACAGTGCAATGTGATTGATGACAATGTGGTTGTGTTACATGGAAAACTAACTTATGAAATCTAACTCACATGTTAGCTTCACTCATCGTGCCATGTTAAAATGAAATTTAAATCCATATAGATTTCCATTATGGTGTGACGCATTAACACACATAAGCTTTCCCTAATAGTGCCATGTTGTTAGAGGGAAAGCTAACTCGAACTAGATTTCCATCATGGTGTAATTTATTTGATAACAATGTGGCTGTGTTAGATGAATACTACCTTATTAAAGCTATCATACATTAGCTTTATTGACCGTGCAATGTTTTAAGAACGAAAGCTAACTCTAGCTAGATTTCCATGATGGTGCATTGTGATTGATGACAATGTGGTTGTGCTAGATGAAAAACTATATTATGAAAGCTAACACACATTAGATTTCACTCACCGTGCAATGATTTAAGGATGAAAACAAACTCTAGCTAAATTTCCATCATGGTGCAATGTGATTGATGACTATGTGACTGTGTTAGATGGAAAACTACCTTATGAAAGTTAACACACATTAGGTTTCACTCATCGTTCCATGTTGTTAGAAGGAAATATAACTGAAGCTAAATTTTTATCATCGTGTAATGTATTTGATGACAATGTGGTTGTGTTAGATGAAAAACTACCTTACTAAAACTAACATAGATTAGTTATTACTCACCGTGCAATGTTTTAAGAATGAAAGCTAACTCTAGATTGATTTCTAACATGGTGCATTTTGATTGATGACAACCTAATTGTGCTAATTAGAAAACTACATTATAAAAGCTAACACACATTAGATTTCATTCATCATGCAATGATTTAAGGTTGAAAGCTAACTCCAACTAGATTTAACTCATTCTACAATGTTGTTAAAAAGATAGAAAAATACCTTATGAAAGCTAACACACATTACTTATTGGACTATGTTGACCTCCTAATTAATAGTCAAGTTATTGGACTAGGAAGGGTTGAATTTATAGAGACTACAACTCATTATGGTGGAGAAAGGCTTAATGTAGGATATGTTATGGTTTTGAAAATTGATGTCATTGAACCACATTTGATTGTGGAAGATGTTGATGAAGGGGACTTACATCCATGGAAGATCATATATTTGATGCATAGCAAAGGTAAATCAAAATCTTGAAGCACATGTTAAGTGTTTTTGATAGTACAATGCTTGTTTTTTTTTAGCAAATACTAAGTTTGTTTAATTTACTGTATAGGTGCAAATGTCTTGTCTGCATTTCTATTGGAGACAAAGTAGATATTTTGCAATGTGGAGTGAAGGTAGGTGAAGGATCCATATTCAATACAAAGAGTGGTCAAAAGGTGCATGGAAGGATGGTAAATAAAGGATCCATAGTGGTTAACATTGAGAAGGTGTTAAAACATGATGCTCTTTTGCCACATCCAATAGGATTTGAGAATACACTAGGGGGTGCATTGGGATCTTATGAGATTTGGCCAGAGTCAAATTTGGAACCTCATTGTCATCATCATCCAGTAAATACTCCCCAATATAGGCTTACATTCACATGTAAAAAGGTTTCTCTTACACATGAATGCATGGGAACAAGCATGTGCATTGCTAAAGGGATCATAGTTAATGTCCGAGAGGATGACATGGTTGAGGGTGAAATGTTAGGTGAAAATGATTTCAATGTTTTTGTGGAAGACATAGATATAAATTGTGAAAGATGTAGGATTGGGGATAAGTCTATACATTATTTGGTTAGATGACCAATAAATAAGTTGGTGGACAATGAAGGTGAGATTTTAAGGGTGAATGAAAATTTCAAGGAGACACCCAAGGAAATGGTGGTATGGGATCTTATACAGGACATAAGTACCTTAAACACATGGGATGGTGATCTTTATAATGAAAAGGATCCAGACTCAATTTCTATGCACGTAATGAGGCCATATAAAAGGATTAAACAAGTTGTGGCTACAAAAATGTTTGAAACTTTCAAATACAGAGAGATGAAGAGAAATAAATTTGAGTTTTGGTAGCAGATGAATGTTACAAACAAGATTATCTTCAACATTTGGGTAGGATAGACATTGTAGCTGCTAGAAGGGGTATGAAACTCTTAAGTAAAAATGGTATTAGGGAATTTGTCTTGAATTTACTCCTTTCCAACACAATCATGTCAAAGAGGTATGGACATGGCCTACCTTCTACTGTTAGGAAAGTAAAGGACATGAGGTTTAATGGAGATATTATTTGTAAGAAATCATGGTACAATATACATAATATTCCTCAAATAAACTTCTATACTTACCAACATAATTTTTAACAAGGACATGTCAAAGGAATTCATCGTAACACCAACAAATGCAAAGCATGTGCACATACTGTGGCATTCATAGAAATATTGCATAGAATTGTAATGGATAATTCATATTTTTCACCAAACCGAACACAACAAGTTGAAGAATATGGAAAATCTGCTCCTTTAAGATTGCTGCCATCAACATACACCCAAAGTTCATTGTTAAAAGAGATCAATGAGGCTCTTCAAGAGCTCAATTTTCCATCAATATCACAACCAACAATGAGCAAGATTTGGAATACTCATTTTCCATATGTGGAATTCTCAAAGAACACTAACTTCAGCAAATGTAGTGAATGTATCATGTTGAAAGCACAGATGAAGGCATCGACAACAAAAAGATCTAGAAGAAAAGGCATGAGCTAGATTGAAGAAACATAACAAAATTTTTATGTGTGGAAGATATTGCTACTATGCCCACATAATTATGTCAGAGCGGTATCCAAAGGAATACTTGAGCATTATACGTGATAAAATGGACAAAATAAAGACTTCAATCCCAAGATTACGTGTCAAATCAAAATCTATTGCAGGAACAAACTTGGGTTTGTCGTTGACAAGTATGCTAACACATGGGCATAGCACAAGAGGTTTTGGTCATTTCTCCACACCATTTGTACACATGGGATCACAATTTACCATTACATCTCTTGCAAATTGCTTGAGGGACCTTGAAGACCCACACCTTTATATGTATGGTGATTTGCTTTATGAGAGTGGAAGTTCAAGAAACCCACTTTCAAATGCATTACTTCAAAACTCTATTTACTCAAAATATAGATTGTACAAGGATGCTTTCCTATCTTTAAATGGAAGCTCAAAAAATAAAAATCACGATTTTAAACCTCTTCCTCCACATTTCTTGTTACAGTTGGACAATGCAGCTAGTGATAATAAGAATCATTGTGTTTCCATGTTTCTATCACTATTAACTGCACTTGGTTTCTTCATCACTATTGAGGTTGGGTTCTTGCTTGTGGGGCACACCCATGAAGACATAGATGGAACCTATGGAAGGATGTATTCCAAGTTGAAAAGTAAAGATATATATTCTTTACCTGAGATGATGGATACATATCACACAATAGAAGAAAAACAGGTGTTTCCACCTAAACATATTGACAAAGTGTATGACTTCAAAAGTTTTCTTAATGGGTACATCAAGGAGGGGAAAAATGCACTAGTTGGACATCTTAATATCTAGTACTTCCAATTTCTTGTACTCAATGATGTTCCAGTTATGAGGTATAAATAATCCATCATAGACATTTAGTGGTTAGAACCAATTGAGTTGTGGAATATAGATGATGAAGGTCGACCTATATTTCCCAAAGGAAAGCCATCTTTCTTACGTCCTAAAGACAATGATGTTTATTTAAAATAACTAAAGGAAGGAATAACATCATACATAAAAATGTGGAAAGAGACTATTGGCAATGAGAATTCACCAATTGTTATAGAGGAATGGAATAAAAAACTAGAGTATTAGAAAAGAGCTCTTGATGCATTAGATGGAATCTACAATGACCATACACCCTTGGATGAAAGTGATTCTTCTTCTGATGATTTTTGGCCCAAGATGAGGCAAAATTTTAACGTTGATGGTAATGCAGTCCATGTAATATCAAGTATTATGGATGGGGATTTTGATAATGTGACAGATGAACCGGTATATGTTGGACCCAAGTGAAACAAGCCAAAGCCAAATATTCGATCCCATCATTGATGTTGAGAAAGGAAAGATGTTGCTTGTTAGATCAGGAAATAAGGATGAAGGAGAGATGATTTGGATGGAAAAAGCCACCTCAGATATCTTCCAGGATGATGACAACGAGACCCTTCATGTAAATATTGATTGGTGGCGGCCTAGCTTAGGGAAATACAAGGGAAAATTTTTAGAACAATATTCGGTACCAAATCCTGATGACACAGAACATGGATCTATTCCAATTAATTCCATAGTTTGGGCATGGATGCCAAAGAAAGAAGTTTGCAGGAAGACCAAGATAAATAAATGTGTACATGCTGTCCTTGATTTGCTTGAGCGGATATAAGGAGATCAGGTGGAGATGATTTATGAATGTAATTTTTATTTTTGAATGACTTTTAGTATACATGAAGAAACATTTTTCAATGTTTGTAGTATAATAAGTACTCTTCAAGCTACTTTTTGAGGAATTTTATATTATTTACTACATCTATGAAATTTTCACTTCAAGTTCAATGTTAATTCATGTGATGATACTTTATGCGAATTAGATAACACCATTCAAATTTTAACTTTTCAATTTGTCTTTTAGATACATACATCTCATTATATAAAATGTGCATAATTATATTCATTAATGCATGTACAAAACCCTTACCTTATTTATTATTAGCTTTTGCTCACTCTCTTCAATACCACTTTGAGCTTTTCATATTGTTCCCTTGATGATTGGAGGAGTGTCCACTTGAAACGTAGGGACGTTTCAATACACACAATTTAATTCTGTAAACTCTCTTTGTCATTATGATTAACTGTGGAAATATTCATCCTCAAGCTGTACTTGATTTGCTTGAGGAAATATAAGGAGATTAGGTGGAGATGATTCATGAATGTAATTTTGTTTTTTTAGTGACTAATTAATATACATGAATAAAAAGTTGTCGATGTTTGTAGTATATCAAATATTCTCTTCAAGCTACTTTTTGAGGAATTTTATATTATTTGCTACATATATGAAAATTTTGGTTAAATTTCAATGTTATTTCATGTGATGATACTTTATGCGAATGCACCTTAAAACATCTTATAGACTTGCTTTGTGAATAAATGCAAGGAACTTGCAATAAGGTTTGAAGTGTGTTTTCCCTATTATTTGTTATTATAGTTGATATAACTTTAATTGTAATACTATGTTGCATTCAAATTCATAATTACATTTTCTCGTGTAGACTTTAAAGTGGTGCCAACTTTGTACTAGTATATTAACTTATACTCAATAAATACATTACTAACATGTTGAGTGTGCAAGTTTTATCGGTTTGTCATCATTGTGATTGATTTTCTGGATTAAACCATGTGAACGTTTTTTAGACCAACCTTTTGAGTGGACAGTCCACCCATGCTTGTTACGAAAACAATGAAAAACTAATTGTGGAATGAAAATATTTCACATAACTTAATCCAGAAAATATATCATTTAGTAACATCATGTTAGCTTTAATTTAGGTTAGACATTATCATCAAATACATTGCATCATAAAGGCAATTTAATCCATGTGAGATTTAATTCCGATTGTAATGCATTGCATGTAATATAAGTATTATGGATGGAGATTTTGATAATGTGACGAATGAACTGGTATATGTTGGACCCAAGTGCAACAAGCTAAAGCCAAGATTCAATCCTATGATTGAAGTTGAGAAAGGAAAGATTTTGCTAGTTAGATCATGAACTGAGGATGAAGGAGAGATGATTTGGATGGAAAAAACCACCTCATATATCTTCCAGAATGATGAAAGTGAGACTCTTCATGTAAAGGTTGATTGATGGAAGCCTAGTTCAGGGAAATACAAGGGAAAATTTTAGAACAATATTGGGTACCAAACCTTGATGACACATGACTTGGATATATTCTAGTTAATACCATAGTTTGGGCATGGATGCAAAATAAAGTAGATTGCAAGAAGACCACGATAAATAAATGTGGTGTACATGTTGTAATTGATTGCTTGATTGAATATAAAGAGATTAGGTGGAGATAATTGATGAATGTAATTTTCTCTTTGAACAAGTTATTAATATACAAGAAGAAACACTTTTCAATGTTTGTTGTATATCAAATATTCTCTTCAAGCCTTTTTTTGAGGAATTTTATATTATTTACCAATATGAAAAATTTTGGTTCAACTTCTATGTTAATTCATGTGATGGTACTTTATGTGAATTAAAAAATACCATTCGATTTTTAACTTTTCAATTTGTTTTTTACATAAAATCAACATGTCACTATATCAAATGTGCATAATCGTATTCAATAATGAACCTTAAAACCTCTTCTATACTTCCTCTGTGAATAAATGTAAGGCACTTGCAATAAGGTTTGAAGTGACTTTTCCCTATTATTTGTTATTATAATTGATATAAATTTAATTGTTCTACTATGTTTCATTCCAATTAATATTATATTTTCTTCTGTAGATTTTAAAGTGGTGCAAAGTTTGTACTAGTGTAATATCTTATACTCAAAAAAGACAAAGTAGTAACATTTTCAGAGTGTAGGCTTTCACAGTTTGTCATTATTGTGAATGATTTTCTAGATTAAGTTGTCAATGAGTTTTTCAAACCAACATTTAAAGTTGGCACACCACGCATGATCATCGGGGGAACAACATAAAATGCATTATGGTTTGAAAAGCTTTCACATAGCTTAATCCCGAAAATCAATAGCCAAGTATTGACACAATACTACATATTTTCTCTTGTCCACTATCAAGTGGTGCCAACTTCCAAAAATAAAACATCATACTCAAAAAATACTTAGACTTACTATGGTAACTCAACCTAGACACATTAGTTAACATAATTTCAATTAAATGAAATTCCAATATAACAATAGCAACAAACATTGATTATTAATGTCATCAAATAACATTCACAATAATATGTAAAAAAATCTTCTACAATCTATTTTTTCGTGATATAATCATTGATCAACTTAACTTTTATTAGAAAATATAAATAATAGAAAATAAATAAATTATATTTCTATTCTATCGTATAATTGATTTTGATCGTTAAAATAATAAACTTAGCATAGTAACACTTAATATATAATAGTTTTTCTTGTCACTTGTAAAATGTTTCCAACCTTCTAATATATTACAACATTATATTCAACACATACAATATTACTTGCTATGTCGAGAATTAAAATTGTTATAGTACCAAACACATTTGTATTATGTCATTAAAAAGTTTTTAAATGGGTCATTCTAAAATTGTGCCAACCTTCTACTAGTATAGGAACTCAACACCAACAATGTGCTAGTTACCATATCAAATTATAATTCAATTGCTTAATCATAGCAACATATACAATATTAATGCCATTACATAAACTTAATCAACTTACCATTTAATACAAACTATAGATAATATTTATAGAAATTATGCAAGGAATCAAAGTCTAAGAATTTCATGATTTTGAAAGAATCAAAGTCTAATACTTTCATCATTTTGATTTGTCACATAGGATTAGAAAGGTGTAATCTAGGTGTTAACACAATCCCTATCCCCTCATGTTGTAAAGGGTGCTAGCTCAATGGAAGAGCACCTGCATTACAAGCAGGACGATGGTGGTTCGATTCCTCCGTGCCCTAACATAAATTAATAGATGATATAAAATCTTAATGATAATATAAATATTGGTGTCTCGCTTGGCAGTGACCTTAAAATATATATTATTATATTATTATTATTATTTTTATGCTCTTTTCAATTAAACAGATTGTTGAAATACTTCATAAATAAATAATGAACACTTGCAATAATTAGTTATGTTGGTTTTCCCCCTTTCCTCTTATATATGAAAAAAATCAAGCTGTACTCAACTAATGTTATTTTAGTTCATAATTGACTTTGATTGTTAAAATAATTAATATTAATAAATAAGGGAGGCTTTACTTACATCAATATCATTAAATAAATTTCTCACGTTATTCTAGTATTCATAAAATAAACATTCATTAACTTAGTTTTTAAGTCACTACCAATACCAACAACAATAATAATAAATTATGTTGCTATTTTAATTCATAATTTATTTTAATCATTACAAGGGTAAAACTTAGACTTTAAAGTCATAAAATATTTTTTTTGTTTTGATTATAAGTGGTGCCAACCTCCAAAAATAAAACAACATACTCAACAAAGACAAAAATAATTACTATGACAATATTTATAATTGTTGTAGTAACAAGTACAATGTTGGTATTATGTCATAAAATAATTTAATCAACTTAACATTTAATACAAACTATAAATAATATTAATAGAAATTGTGTAAGGATTCAAAGGATATGACTTTTCCTCATTTTGAAAGAACTCAATCTAGTAGAATTTCTAAATTCTAGATCCACTAAATAATTACAAATTTAATGAAATGTGTGTTTTTTTATACAATTTCTTGGAATGCAAGAACTACATTTGGAAACTGGGAAATAAAATAACAAGTGCATTTAGCAAATT
The DNA here is from genome assembly GCA_001517045.1 of Pseudotsuga menziesii. Classification (NCBI taxonomy): domain Eukaryota; kingdom Viridiplantae; phylum Streptophyta; class Pinopsida; order Pinales; family Pinaceae; genus Pseudotsuga; species Pseudotsuga menziesii. The sequence goes on along the minus strand of LPNX010996551.1, from coordinate 59,422 downwards.
TTGCTTTGTTGTAAAATCCATGACATAGGTCAGTGTGGACATTGTATGAGAACTTGTAAATGAAATATGGGAGAAAGTATACATGGAGATGGATACAACTTACAATTTATGTAAAGAGGTCCTTCTTTAAAAGGAACCTACACAAAATGAGATACTACAACTAAGTTACTAATAGAGTGTAGGGATTAAGACACAACATTCTCTTAAACATCATTCTTTTAATCTCTATAAATAATATTCATCATGAAACATGGCCAAAGAGTATGTATAGTGATATAAGCAACCCAATGATGCTTGATATAAGTAACCCAATGATGCTCAAAGAGGTGCTAAGACTCCATCTACAACTTTAAGAACACCTTTTAAAATATCTAAACAAACTACAAGGTAATGAACCAAAAGAGTGCTTAAATATAACATAAATATTCATAGAGGGTCTTATGGAATTGAAAATCTAACCTTATTTGTCATATGCTAGGGTCTTATAAAAAATAGTCATATGGTCATCCCATAGAGCGCCTAGTGGTCTCTATTTGTTTCCTTTGACCATGCTTCTACTTCTCTTGGTTTTATTGTGAATGACCCACAATACAAATGACTCTATGGTAGTGAAGGAGAATGCCTCTACCTCCCTAGACTCTCCCTTTCCGTAAATATTAGGATCAACAATGTCTAGTGGTTTCACTAGTAATTTAGTGACCTCCCATCCTCATGCCCCATCATATCACCAAAAGAACACAAATGTGAGGTTTTAATCAAAATATCCTTTTATGGATATGTTAGCTTAGGTTGTCCAAACAAGAATGTCTCTTTCTCCAAGGAGATCATTTAAGGATGTGGTCAAATCAGTTAGGGACCTTTATCCCCAACATTCTATCCAAGGAGGGAGATTCATAGAGACAACTCAAATTCTATTTTCGTCCTACAAGTCTCCTCAAAGCAACTTTGTGACAATATGAAAAATTTCAAAGAAGGAACTTTGATTTGTCATTTCAACAAACAGGCCAAGTTGTGGTGCTCTTGTACACTGGAGTAACGAAAACTGGGAAACAAATGTCTCAATGATATTTTGAGCCAAAGGTTTCTTGTGGTTCATTTTGAATAAATTAAACATATGAATAAAGAAATAGAAGGGGTGTCTTGGTTCTAGGATAGAGATTGTGTCTTCCTAACTCTTTGGTTCCTAGAATTCTATCTAACATCCATGAAATTATCGTGAGTGCATGTCTAAGTAAGACTTCCAAATTTTCAATTTGACCTCTAAGAAGATGAGGTCATCAAGAAAATGGACAAATTCTTTGGGAAAGTTTATAAATTTTCACCAAAGGAAGAATGTATATTTTTCCCTATTTCTAAGAGAGTCTGTAGAATTGTATCTAGGGAACGGACTTCCATATAAGGTCATCCTTGAATGTGATCGAATGTAATGGTAAAAACCATTGGATTATGGAAATACATCCTTTTCATGCATATGTTTTTGGGAAATGGGTTATTTAATGGTGTCTTATCCGAAAATGATTGGGGAAGTAGAAGAGAAAATTAAACCTCAATGTAATTATTTACATGGGGGAAGGTAACCCGTGAGAGGGGGACCAAGATGGTTTATGATTCATGAAGAGAGCATGAAAGAGGGAATCTAGTCGAGGTGGAATTCAATTTGATGTTGGGAACAATTTCATATGACAAAGACAAAGATATCAAGAAAGATAAAGTTTCAAAAAAATCACAATGGCTAGATCATTTCATATATAGAGGAGAAATCGAGAGATGAAAACCTCAACATTAGCGTATCTTATAAGACAAGAGGCTCCATTTTCCAATGTCTGCTTATAAAAAATCTAGATACAAATAATGTAACCAAGGATAAAATGAATTATCTACTCTCAAATTCTCTAAGGCATTGTCTCTCAATGATTTCTACACTTAGGTATAGCTGGGGTAGCTTGTAAATTTGCAATTTTTAATATAAATTTTGTTCATGTTAATAAGTGTTGGAAACCTGAGAGATGTCAAGTGTGGGCATTTTTCTTTGTGACCCTAAGAGAAATATGGAAATTAACTTATTGTGGGGAAGGTGTAACGACCAATAATCAAGTTGAAGAATATTTTTTGCTCCAAACAACTATCATTCTTGAAGCTCACTAGGTGAATAATGTAATGATATTCAACGATTCTCTCTTTGTCATGAACTAGGTAAGGAAAATGATCATCAAAGACAGATCAATGATCAACAAAATAATCAAGAGAGAAATAAAGAGGGAATATAGTCAAGGTATAAGTCAATTTGATGTTGGGAACTAATTCATATGACAAAGACAAAAATATCAAGGAAGCAAAAATTTCAAAAATTCACAACTAAATCATTTCATATATAGAGGAGGAATTGAGATATGAAAACCCCAAGATTAGCATATCTTACAGGACAAGCAGATCCATTTGTCAATGTTTAGTTATAAAATAACTAGATCTAGAGAATGTAACCAAAGATAAATTGAATTATCTACTCTCAGACACTCTAAGACATCGTCGCTCAACAATTTCTGCATTTGTGTATAGCTGGGGTAGCTTGTAAATTTGCAATTTTTAATATAATATTTGTTCATGTTAATCAGTGTTGAAAACCTGAGAGAAGACAAGTATGGGGGATTTTCTCTTTGACCTTGAGGGAAATTTTTACGGAGAGAAATTCCTATGGCTTGGGGTACCTTAACAGATAGCTTGACTCAAGAAATCAATCCTTTCCAATATGCAAGAGAAATCAAATATCTAACACTAAAGGATCAAAACTCGTACCTTATTCCTGACAGTTGAAGTAGATCCCCATTGAAATTTCTAACTTCAGATTGAATTGATGACTCACTTCCTCAACAAGTAAACAAGACAAGTATACTATATATTGGTGTTAGATCTACTCTAGCATATATAATCAACAACATATAAGCATTTGAAATCATCCATGGATAAAATATTCATTCAAACATACATTATTGGACAGGAAAAGATATTTCTATTAATATAAAATCAGAGATTACAATGAATACAACCTCTGTCGGCACGTCTGCGAATCGAAGAAACTGAATCCCCCACTTGGGCCTCCACCACCTCAATCCTCCATCTCTCGATAGCAATCTCACAAGCAAAAGTCAAGCTTGGGAAGAACACCAAAGTGCTTCAAGGGATAAAGGGATGCAGACTCAAGCACAAGTTCTGGAAACAATGGACTATAGTTTCTTTGCTCTCAATTCTCTTATGCCTTCAATGTATCCAAAGGGTTCCTTATATAGCTTTTCAATGGGGTAATGAAAGGTCGAATCCGAGCGATCTCAAGGAATATGGAAGTCTAGGAGACAAGTGAGTCAGATCCATGTCAAGGAAAACTCCAAAAGGATTTGGATTTTGTACACATCCCGATGTACGCGGATTTAGAGGTCAAACCCACGTATATACGGAATAAAAGGTTTAAAAGTCGCGTATAGCAATTTTCACATGTTTTTAGGGATGGTCTAGGAAACATCAAAGGACAAAAAATGGTCCAAGGGGTTTAAGGAGTCTGTAGAGGGACAAGGGAAGGCCATACAAGTGTGATTCACCCGGTGTGGTAAAATTAGCTATAACAGATGCCCCCTAATGTGTGAGGTCAGAGGGGTCATACGATGGCCGAAATACATTATAAGTCCATCCCAGAAGTGGAGTGATGAAGAATCCTAAATGGAAGACCATCCACCCAATCAGCATAGTACAATGATACAACTCTGCACATAACTGCAAATACATATAGCAGTCCCGGATACATAAGAGTACAATGGCCATGAATAGGAATGATACAAAATATGACATAAGTGGTCATCGCCACGTATAATATACATAGATCAGAATCTCCATGATGAAGATATACAAAGGATCATGATCTCCATAATGGCTGAAGATATCCATAATAGCTAGAAATATCTGACATATACTGGAATCAAGTCACGAGAGATGAAATCTCATGAACACTGGCACGATCAAGGAGGTAGCATATAAGAGATGCCACCAATCTGGAACATCTTCTATACAAACTTCTACAAGTACAAGTCCTACTATGTGAATATAGGTGTCGAGGTTGAACATAGTAGTCCATCGTCTGGTTACCGGTCATTAATGTATACCATTAATAGATGCAAGATCCCCCACCAATAATGATAATGGGAATCAAGGTACTAGAGTGCAAACTAATAAGTGTGAATAGAAGGTTGAACACTTGAGAGGATCCATTGATCAAGGGACATTAATGTATTCCCAAAAACTGTCGATGGCGAGAGAACCTACCACTGATGACTGCAAATCTCAAGGCACTAAAAAATGACTCTAGATTCCAATCCCAAAATAAATGATCTAAAGCCTATGGGATAAAATCTGCTGGAACGAGGGAATTAAGGCATCCCCCATCATCCAGCACGAGGTACTCAGCAAAGCTATATAATGTGGAAGGACTCGATCATAAGGTGCATGAACCAGTAACTATACTGGGAATGGTTGACGTGCAAAGTCAAGATAATTGAGGAATGGCTGACTTAGGTTTCAACTTCCTTCGAACAAGAGAATAACAATGAATGGTGACTGAATAAAGGTGGCATAGACTCGATATACAAAACTGGGACATCTCTGCGACACAGGAGGCATCGACAGAGGCTCCATGGGGACTGGAAGCTTAACTAGTCGGTGGAGATAAACTCAGGTAAACAAGTACAGCTCCTAAAGTCAAACTATAAACCCAAACAATGGATGTGATATACAGTTCTCTGTTTGAAGGCGACACGACTCGACAACTGCCAAAAGATAACATCTTTCCTTGTCTGGATTTTTGGTTTTTTAATTTTTTTGGACTTTTTCAACTATTTAGAAAGCTTAAAAAAGAATAAAATTTCTTTATAGTTACAGACTAGGAGGAGGCGAGTGTCATAATGGGAAAACAAACTAGTTCCAAGTAGTTGAACATACCTATGCTCAATGCAAGGATACATGTGTAGGATAGCGACACTCGAGGGAAAGTCCCCTCCCTATAAAAATAGGGAATCAAGCTGCAAAGGATATATAAAATGGCTCTACATGGTTAGACATGAGACAAGCTCGGGAAATATGGTTGATACTCAAAGTCAAGGAAGCCGACGTAAGGCTTAATAAGGTAGGCAAAGCTCATGATAATGCAATTACAACTTGACATAATGGAGTATTGAGGGAAATAGGCCAGCAGAAGATCAAGATGAGTATGAGGCTCTAGCGAAATGTCATGGCAATACTATACAACAGACTCCCACACCCTAAGGGACAAAATGTCAACATGGGCACCAAATGCAAATAGGGCGCTAACTAGGGTACCCATGTAAGGTCAATCTCTACCACTCATATCATGCCACTTCTAAAACATCAAGAAGGTTCTGTGACATAATAGAGTGGGTTCGTACCTAAGGCTATAATGAAATGATCATAAGGTCATGCAAAATGCAAACGGTGATGAAACCTAACCTTTATGCCAGCTTAGACATGATGCCTGAAATCGCCATGAACGGGTCAATCCAACGACTGAAATGGCGCTCAAAAAGGTCTCCCACATCATAGATTAGTCCAAAAATGGTCTAAAAGGATTAGAAACGGTCCAAACTATAGGAAAGGGGGTAAGAATTTTCAAAATTTTGAAAAATTTATATAAATAGTAAAAAATTCAAATCATTATAAAACATTTGAAATTTTTACCCATTTGAGCTCAGAACTTCAACAGCGAATTCCAGGAGATCCAGCCGGTGGAATCCACTACCATTTTTTTCAGGTACTTACCCATGCTCTACTCTTTCATTTTGATGCAAATTTTGTCAAATTCCATGGTGTGTTTAGGATTCTAGGCCATTCTAAGATGCGCGCCACAACCCACGCAGAAATCGAGGGTTTTCTCACATATAGAGCTGGATATACGTGAAAGACGACCTCAAAGTCACATACATACGCGGTTGTTTAGCAAATAGTTGCGTATGTGGCCGCGCTCAATGACTTTTAAGTGTTTTAATCGATGAAACTCAAATTTTATGTGCAGGATGGTCCTAGAATGGAGAGAACGTGAACATGGTGATGTAGAAGAGGAAGTAAGGGAAGATCTAATGGCTCAACAAGCGTTATGTGCATGCGGGATTTACAATTTTTGTTATCTTGGTGGCTTAAGAGCCAAACCAATACTGTTGCAGATGTTAGTGGACTACTGGGATCCAGACTCATTCCAGATAGACGGGATGTCCCTCACCATAGAAGTGGAGGACATATACTTTATTACTGGACTTTCCTGACAGGGGGAAGTGGTGAACCTACGCTCTCACGGGCCCGGAGGTGGCCTGACTATAGATGAGTACATTGTAGTGTACTGCTATCTGGACACGGAGAAGGTGGGGAGTCAGATCCCAACTAATTCCATACAGGTGTTGGGCCTAAAGGCCATCCTACTGACACTGAGCAAGATAGAAGGCTTGGCTTCACTCCACTAGGCCTCGCGGCCTCTGATGTTCTATGTAGTGGAGTGCATGAGACCCATTGTGTACGATTGGAGCACTGCACTACTGGGGAACATGAAACACCAGCTCAGTGAGTGCAAGATGGGCAGAGTGCAAAACTTTGGTTTCAACAGCATACTGAGCACGTTTTTCTTTGAGCATGTTCTGGGATTGAGCCCTAGAGTTAACTTTCCTCTACACGGGGTTTGAGATCTGGCCCAACCACATTGGGAGAATGCGATGAACAAACTGGGTGGAGGTAGGGTGTCCAACTCCTATCCAGCTGATTTCTTTCCATGGTGGTGATGACGGATAGTTTCCATTGATGACTACCCCTATGCAGGGATAGATTTCTGGGGAGACCCAGACATGCCGCTATCACTAGGATCGGCATACGGTGACATTGGTAACGAATCTTGAGCCTCTTCTTAAAAAAAAATGTGTTTTCTAATTATGTGGAATCAAAAGACATGTTTTTGGGTGACAATACGTAGTGACATCTACCATATGCATGTAGATGTGGGACCATGTCAGCCTAAAGGCTTCCCTCATCATAGACAAAGGGGAAGAGGAGACGATATCATGGGTGTGGATGCGGAGTGGATGCTCCAAAGCATTCATACCAACTTCATGAGACTGACACACAGAGTACCCATGGCACAAGTCGAGGACTTTCCTGAGGCCATGCAGCGCCAGGTGGTGGGTGTACCATGAGCATGGGTGCAGCTATTTCGATGGCTAGCTAGAGCTGTAGTGACATTCCATGATCACAACCCCCCACCTCCTCCACAATATTAGATACCTGGGAGTGATACATTTTGTACTACCGTGTATTTATATTTTGGTGGCTCGAGAGCCCCATTTTTGTATTATGACACTATGTATTACCACATTTTGGATGTTTATAAAAACTTTTATGATGATCGATTTATTTATTTACATGTGTAAATTTTATGTTTGTGATGAGCTTATTGTGTATGAAACAAATGCCAATCTAACACATAGTTAGCATATGAATCAACAACTTGATTATTAATTCTTGGAACATGTACGTATGTTATATTATCAAATTGTCGTTCTAACAATCTCACACGTAAGAATCTTCTTAATAATGGTGGATCTCTAACATGGTACAAACCATTAAGCTATGACACTACTAAATCTGAATCAAGTTGTGCCTCCAGAGAGGGAACACCATGTGAAATGGCATCCCGTAGAAGCTCAATAACGTCACTATATTCAGCAACATTGTTTGAAGATGGTCATAAAAATATGCCTCCTAAAGACAATACCTGACCCATAGGAGTATAAATCACCCAAGTAGCAGAGGATGAGTGTTGAGTGTGACAGCTCGCACCATCCGCGAATCCTATGAAGGTGGAATATTCCATTGACATCTGCCAAAATAAACGGAAACTAATCACAAACACAATCACCATAAGAAAAAGACCTACCTATGCAAAACTTTACAATAATATACAATAACTAGCCTTAGCTGAAAATCATGCATAGTACTTTTTAAGATAGAGCCCACTTCTAGGCTTCGCCAAGGTCGTTCCCTCATAATCCACTAACTCATAAGCACCCTTCTCTAACACACGTTTAACGACGTGAGTACCATGCCACATGGGGTTAAATTTTCCTGCCCCCAAGGGTTCTTTCGATTGATCCCACAAAAGGTCCAATTCTCCCTCACTAAACCTCCTTGGATGGACAAACTTATCGTACTAGACCATAATGCGACACTTATTTAGTTCTAGAGCCACCAAGGCATCTCGATGCTGCTCATCAAGTTGCTTAAGGTGGCCCAAACGCTCCTCCAATTGTGAAGTGTCTAGTAAGAGTTCTATGGTTAGCTTCAATGAAGGAATCTCGCACTCAACCGGCAATACCAACTCCACTCCATGTACAAGTTGATATGGAGAAAAACCCGTGGAAGTCTTAGCAGTGGTTCTATAAGCCCACAAAGTAGGATATAACATAATGTGCCAGTTATTCTTGCTTTGTGCGATGGTTTGTTGGAGAATGGATTTGAGTGATTTGTTCACTGCTTCTACCTATCCATTCACTTGAGGGTAATAAGAGGAGGAATGCTATTGTTTATACCCTAACTTTGAAGCCAACTCTTCCATCATATGATTCTGAAAGTGTGAGCCATGGTCAGTGACAATCTCTTTCAAAATACCAAACCAAGTAATAATCTGGTTGAATACGAAGTGCGCAATTATCTCACCGTCGGATTTATCTGTAGGCATAGCGTCAGCCCATTTCATGAAGTAGTCAACAACCACTATGATATGATGATGCCCCCCAGCTGAAGCTAGGTTGCAATCCATAAAATCAATCCCCCACTTAGTGAAGGGACCAGCAGTGATGATGGGATGTAACGGAGCAGATTTTGAGCACATATTACATGCAAACACCTGGTAAGGATGGCACCTCTTGACCGCATCTACACAATCCTTAAAGATTGACGGCCAGAAATAACCCGCTCTTAAGATTTTTTGGGCTGTAGAAAGCCTAGATAAATGACCACCACATTCCCCTCCGTGTCAATCATTCAGCACAAGCTCAGCCTCCTCGTGAGTTAAACAACGACGTAAAATGGAATCTAGCCCACGGTGGTACAAAGTGTTATCCACTATGAGGTAATTCTTGGATACGTGACGTAATCGTCATTGTTCATCCCGTGAGAGGTGAGTAGGGACCTTCAATGTTTGTAAATATATAATAATATCCCCATACCATGGGTCTAAAGTTGAGATTAATAATATGTGCTCATCGATAAACGTATCTTCACAAACCAACTCCTCAGCTTCGCTTGGGAAATCTGATATAAGCTCCGCAAAAATTAAAAATTTGTTCAATTTTGCCGAAACAAACTCGAGATCGAATTCTTGCAAGATGAAAATCCATTTATTATACTTTCCCCCAATCATCCTTCGAGTGAGGATGAATTGAAACAGATTGGCATGGGCTACAACCAAGGTCTGGTGAAGGAGAATATAATGTCTCAACCATTGAACTGCATGTACAGTAGCTAAGGCAAGCTTCTCAACATGGGAATAATGAAACTCCGTGTCAATAAGATTCCGGCTCATATAGTATATGACATGCTCTTGGAGCTCCTCATCCTATTGAACCAATACCATACCAATAGTCTCCATGGACACAACCACATAAAGTAGAAAATCACAGCTATAGTCTGGGGGACTAATCACCAGGGCCGATGCTAGGGCTCACTTGAGCGCATCAAAGGACTCCTGGGCTCACTCATCCCAACAAAAGGTGGTGTCATTATTCAAAAGACACATAAAGCCTCTAGTCAAATTGGCAAAATTGACAACAAATCTCTATAAGAAGTTTGCCATGCCTTGCAAACATTGAAGATTTCTAATGTTTTTCGGGGGAGACAAATGAAGTATTGCCTCAACCTTAAAAGGGTTGACTCTTATACCCTCCTTGGAAACAATGAATCCTAATAAGCGACCAGACTTCACACAAAAGATGCACTTGTGAGGATTTAACCTGACCAAATAATGGCGGCACCTTTCGAATACTAATCTCAAATGATAGGAATGATGCATTCTCATACGAGAATGAGCAGCAAGGTCATCCAAAAATACTTCAATAATCGATTTGAGATCATGGAAGATCAAGGTCATAGCCCGCTGAAAAGTAGCTTCGACGTTCTTAATGCCAAAAGGCATTTTTTGATATGCAAAGGTTCCCCAAGGACAAATAAATGCAGTCCTATGTTGGTCCTCGGGTTTAATTTGTATCTGATTGTATCCGAAAAAGAAGTCCATAAAGGAAAAAACCTCGCTACCTGCACACTCATCCAAAATATGATCAATAAATGGTGTGGGGAAATTGTCCTTAGGACAGGAATGATTCAGATCACAGAAATCAGTACATATGTGGATCGCTCCCTGCTTCTTATCAACCAGAATGGGATTTGAAACCCACTCCATCAAGGGAATGGGATAGATAAAACCAGCTTTCAACAGTTTCTCTATATCTGCCTTAATCGCGGGTGCTTTCCTAGGATTCACTGCACGCAAGCGTTGTCGAACAGGCTTAGCATTGGGATAAGTCTTAATCTCATGTTCAACAATGCGAGGGTCAATACCTAGCATTTCATTGTAAGACCAAGCAAAGATATCATGAAATTCTTTAAACAGCTCAGTGTATTCTTGAATCTCAACATGGGAACATTCTGCCCCAATATAGACATTCTCTATCCTGCCAGGATCATGAGAGATATTGATAGGAATGGTAGGAGATATATTCTACATGTTCCCATCATCCATCGAACCAAGAGAGCTTAATGGAACCATGGGACTACCAATTCTCTCACTAAAAACCTCCCTAAATTCCTCACGCTCCAAGCAGTCAAGCTCGGGAAGAAAATAAGATCTATGATGCAACTCTTCCCAAGATGGCTCAACCCCTGAAATGGCCTCAATAATAGCTTCATCTTAAGGAAAAACACTATCAAGGCAGTCATGCGCATGAGAAGACTAAACTTCCCATGCAGGCAACACATATGGGTCCTCGTCCTCCATCCACAAAGAGGAAGGACTAGGCTCTACAACACATCCAATATTAGCCCGATAAGCTACCATAGTTGCAAGCAATGACACATCTGTCATGATGGGCTCACTCAAAGTATTTGGTGTAGGAAGAATCCAAGGATCTTCCATATGACTCGTGCGAAAAGACACTGATCTCACAGATGTCGAAGCCTCACTGGAACTAGACCCTATCATAAGGATAGGTGTAAGACAACTAAATCTTCCCATGATGAATGGATACATGCCCACACCCACACTCCCAGTTTCCGGCTGAGAGTGCTCTACAATTGAGATCAAAGCTCCCAAAGATGCGGTAACCGACGGATTCTTGAATGACGTTTGATCAATTGTAACTATCTTCCCATTAAATGGAAAGCATACAACACAAAATAGTGAAGAAGCTACGGCTTACATACTGTACATCCAATTCCTACCTAGTAAGAGATTATATTCAAGGGGCACATCAACCACTTCGACCTCTATCGCAACGGTCTTCCCTCCCAAACAGACCTTAAGGGAAGGAAGGATCCCGTGCTGCCTAAACGATCTCCCATCAAATGCAGTTAACATGGTAGTGGATTTAGACAACTCAGGAGAACCTAAACCCTTCCAACATGATAAAGACATCACAGAAGAAGTAGTGCCTTCATCAATCACAGTGCGCTTGATGGTCATGTTAAGACATTCTACATGAATCAAAAGAGACACATAGTAAGGCAAGCAAGGCTGAAGTCCTACGGTTTCAAATTTAATCATAGAGGAAGAATTATGATCATTCACACCAAGGGTAGAAAGAAAAGCCTTCCTTTGTGAAGGAAGACTCCGAAGTACTTCTAGTGCAGACATCGCACAAGGAGTGTGGCCCAAATCCTCGACAACAGAATAGTTCTGGGCGGCTCAGACATTAGGATTGTGCCCCGAATGCTTAAGGACTCCCTTAGGAATGCAAGTTGCAACTTCAGGTTTATCCATAGGTTTTTCAATACGCAAAGGATTCCCTGGTGGATCATGTTCCTTTCCTAGGTTGGGTTGTGATGAACCATAGTCCTTCGTACGGGTCACAACCTTTGTAGCACGCACCATGTTAATGCAACCATGACCACTACCCTCCGGTAGATCTTGATCACCACCAGACTAATCATGGGTCCTCAACTTCATGTTTTTATTGTGAGGTAAAGGGTTAGTCAGCACAGCTGGGCCCTGTGCTAAGAATCTCGAGGCTTCATCGATACAAGGGCACAAGTAAGTGAGGTGATCATCCTTACACAACTTGAAGGAAATTTAACCTTACATTTAGATTGCTTGTCCCCCCCATAATTATGGGCATTCTTGTCATTAGTATTAGCATTTTCATTCCTATTCCCACCCTTACGATTGTTCTTACCCTTCTTTTTATTCCTTCCGGGTTGCTGGTTTCCCTTCTGGTCCGACGATTGAACCAAAAGCACACTCGCCGTTTGGGTGGGTTGAGATGAAGCCGTGGCTTCTCCCAAAGTAGATTGGTTGATTGAAAATTGACTGACCTATTTCACAACCAAATCCACAGGTTTAGCACTTGCACAACCAACAATGCCATCGCCATGTGGTCCAGGTTTAACTTTGGGGTCAAAACTAGAACGCGGAGCATTGGGAATGATCTCATATAACAAACCGGATTGAGCATAAATTAAATCCAGTTCCTACACCCTAAAAATGGCTTGTTCCTCATTTTGCACTCCGGATGTAGAAACATCCTTCACTATATAAGGAAATAACGACTTAAGGAACCATTCGAGGAGGAATTCCGGCGGTATAAAGGCTTTAATCAACCTCTTCCATCTACACCACTCTTGTATATGGTCTGAGATATGTGTGGCTTTATCCTGCCAAAATGTTGACAAGAGTTCCGTACCAACGTCGTAATGCAGTGGTAGCTGGAAGTGATTAAGAAAATTCATCGCTAGGTCATCAAACAAAGCGAATGCCCCCTTAAATAACTCTATATACCATTTCATGGTAGGCCCTATAAGGGTGCGTTGGAACAACCTTAAATGGATCGAATCTTGGTGTAAGGAATTTGAAGAGCACCATAGGTGAAAGGTAGTAACATGTTCGCTCCAATCCTCTCCTGGTTTGCCCTCGAATTTGGGTATGTCTGAGGGAAGCTTAGTAGGTACAGCCGGCCAAGCCAGGTCATGGGATACAGGATCATTCATCAATCTCGACAAGTCAGGAAGATTTAGCGTTGCGAGGAAAGGGAGCCTAGGATGAATAGGTTGATGGACCGCTCCCTGATAGTTTTGATTCACATAGGTCTGATTACCATAACCACCATGGCCTTGACCATAGTGCCCTCTTCCCATTTGACCCGTGTAGGGTGGCATGGAAGCACCATAATGTGGTGTACCTTGACTATTCAGGGCTACAAAACCATAATTTGGAGAGTAAGCGAGTTGTTGATACCCGTACCCATAAGCTGAAGAACCCTATCCATACTGCGACCCATAATAAGGTCCATAATTCATCACATGAGATGTCCCATGAGACACTCCGTAAGTAGGAATATATGCTTCGGAAGTAGGAATATGCATTCTGTAAGTAGGAATATATGCTCCAGAAGTAATAACATGACCTCTAGAAGTATGAACATGACCTCTTGAAACAACGGGCGGTACTTGAACCTGAGACACAACTGGTCGAGAAGCAGCAGTACAGACATGACTCGTAGCAACGTTTCAACCTGAAGGACCACGTGAATGAGGTGGAGGGTGAACATTCGAAGAACTAGGGACAGAGGACGAAGGGACCTATGAAATTATGTACATGTTGTTCCCTATAGTCACTCGTCTTGGATCTGGTATCCTAATAGGATCACTAACCCTAGGTCTAGGAGGAATATGTGATGTAACTTCCACCACCGGGATGGAAGGTGCAATGTGACTTGTGCTCCCAAAGCTTTCCACATGGTAAGGAATAGGAGTGCCCCCAGGTGTAGTGTTAGGCTCAAACTCAGACTCGACATGAAATGCCAAATCATGTGTGGGAAAACCAAACATACCATAACTACCATAACTAGTGCTCGCGGGTTCAAAATGAGTCTCATCATCTTCCGGCATTCCATACTAGTGATTTGTCAATGGGGGATCAATACTAGAGTAAGTAGGTATATCATGAAAAGTACCTATCTCATAAATTACAAGACCTAAATCAGTCAAATCAGGTGAAGGATCATAGTTAGGAGTAAACTCCCCATATTCCACTTGAATGGGAGAGGGTGGTTCAGAAATACCTTCAACATGGTCTCCCATCGTGTGTGAATCAATGTGCGAATCAGTCTGCCTAGACTGTCTATCTCTCTCTCCCAAAGGAGGAGAAGATGTAGAAGGCGGAAGTCCTGCTAAACGACAAGAAAGGTGAGGAGCCGCACCCGAATCCACAATGACTCAAAAAATGTAAAAAGACTCTCTAATTATGCAAACCCTAGGCAAGATAACGTGCACAGAGCATACACCAATAAAATCTAAAGCCAAACACAAACAATCAAGGGTAGGATAAATGAGCTCCTGAATGAAGCAGGTATGTCTCACCTAGGAGAAGCTTGAGACTCCCATACACAACAAGTGGAGGTACATAACCAATTATTGTGTCCCTCAGCTTCAATGCATAAAGTGACTATGTTGTCTGACCCCAACCTGGCCGAGACACCCAAAGAATAACCCCTGCAGAGTACCCCCTCGATATCCTAGGTAAGGCCACTAAGGTCACCTCAATATAATCAATGCTAAGGCGGACAGTCGCAAGCGGGATTGACCATATGGGCAGGGTATCAAAGCCTGAAACTCTCGAAAGAGACCCCAGATATGAATACAATCCTGGAAATATCTCCGGTGCTACTCAGTTATGACTAGGGGTCATCCCAATCAATAACCACTCACACTGCCTTGTGCTTAACTCCCTTTTGAGAGGAGGATCCTGAGAAACACCAATTATACCAAGGAATTTCACACTCTCACCTGGACAGACACATACATGTTGTCGTTTAGTGGTCTTGGAGAATTTACTCACAATGAACTATTCTAAGACCCTAAAACCTAATCTTGTTGGTGAACCCTATCAAATAAAATAGTGTAGTTCATTTTAATTAAGTGTTGATTTTAATTGGATTTATTACTCAAAAGAGGTAGATGGTCGTGCAACTAATGGCGTTATGACACAACATGAAGCAAAATGCACACCTAACAATCAATGCAAATGCATTGTGTCCATGAAAAATAGGGTATGCTACTACGTGAAATGCACAATTTTCTTCAAATGATAAATGCAAGCTTTCCTATATGAAATCCTGACTAATACTTCAAATCAAATCTAGTGCAAGTACTATGCAAAATGCAAGATGCAATGCCTAGTGATAAGCAAATATTTTTGGATTTTTTGAAAAAAATGAGATACTAAAGCAAAAGAATGATTCTACAACCCCCAGACTCTGCAAGCACAATCAAGCAGCACTCAAGCAAAGTACTAAGGTAAAAGAAATCTAATGAACTAATCCCAAAACAAAAAATCAAAAATGAAATGACAAGAACATTCTTCAAAAAAGAAATTTTACCCTAAAAAAATGTCTCTAGTCAGAAATGGAGGTGTATACAGACTCTATCAGTGTCAAAGGAGACTCAACAATCATCAAAATTCACCTAGCAACAATCAATCTTCCTCTAGAAGGAAAAACTAAGGGTATACGTGACTGTTCGCAGTAAACCCGTGTGTGTACGCAGAAATAGCAGTGAAACCTGCGTATATACGCGACTATGAGTTAAAAACTCACGTACAGGAAGAAAGGTACATAAAAATAAAGGCAAACAGACAAGCTGAGACAAAATTCACACCAATCAGACACTACCAGGCTAACATGCCCCCAGACCCGACATAGAAACAAAGAACAAAGAGCAATTCAAAGTCATTGAAGGCCGATAGAAACCCCCAAAGGACAACTACTAGGAACTCCCCAGCGAAGTCACCAATTCTATTACAGAGAGAAATTCCTATGGCTTGGGGTACCACAATAGACAACTTGACTCCAAAAATCAATCCTTTCCAATATGCAAGAGAAATCAAATATCTAACACTAAAGGATCAGAACTCGTACCTTATTCCAGACGGTTGAAGTAGATCCCTGTTGAGCTTTCCAACTTCACCTTGAATTGATGAATCACTTCCTCAACAACAAGTAAACAAGACAAGCATACTATATATTGGTGTTAGATCTACTCTAGCATATATAATCAACAATGTATAAGCATTTGAAATCATCCATGGATAAAATATTCATTCAAACATACATTATTGGACATGAAAATATATTTCTATTAATATAAAATTAGAGATGACAATGAATACAACCTTTGTCGGCACGTCTGCGAATCGGAGAAACTGAATCCCCCACTTGGGCCTCCACCACCTCAATCCTTCATCTCTCGATAGCAAGCTCACAAGCAAGCTTGTGAAGAACACCAAAGTGCTCCAACGGACAAAGGGATGCAGACTCAAGCACAAGTTCTGGCAACAATGGACTATAGTTTGTTTGCTCTCAATTCTCTTATGCCTTCAATGTATCCAAAGGGTTCCTTATATAGCTTTTCAATGGGTTAATGAAAGGTCGAATCCGAGCTATCTCAAGGCATATGGAAGGCCAGGAGACAAGTGAGTCAGATCCATGTCAATGAAAACTCCAAAAGGATTTGGATTTTGTACACATCCCGATGTACGCAGTTTTAGAGGTAAAAAAAATCTGCGTATATACGTGATAAAAGGTTTAAAAGTCATGTATAGCAATTTTCACATGTTTTTAGGGATGTTCCAGGAAACATCAAAGGACAAAAAATGGTCCAAGGGGTTTAAGGAGTCTGCAAAGGGATAGGGGAAGGCCATACAAGTGTGATTCACCTGGTGTGGTAAAATCAGCTATAACAGAAATATGGAAGTTTAATTCTTGCGAGGATATGAATCATGACCAACAATCAAGTTGAAGCATATACCTTGATCCAAGGAACTATATTTCTTCAAACTCAGTAGGTAAAAAATGTAATGATATTTGGTGACTCTCTTTTTGTCATGAACTAGGTAAGGAAAACTATCATCAAATAAGGATCAACGATAAAAAAAATTATACAACAAATTCTTTGGAACCTAGAATAGTTGGATGATTTCAATCCAATAAAAAATTTGTTCACTATAGAACAAATGAAGCATTTTACCTAGACAACGGGATCCTTACAAAAAATGGGTATCCTCTTGATATTGTATGTCTACCATATGTTAGTAATGTCACCCAAAAACATTATATTAAGCCTCTTTATCAAGCCTTCTCAATATATGATTGGAAATCATCACAAGTGTCAAAAAAGGGATTATGGTAAGCATGCAACCACCAACAATTTATTTTTTTTCAAGGGAGTTTTCAAACTCTCTCATGCTTGAGATTCCATTTCCTCTTGTTTCTTGGATCATTGCGCACATTCTTCTATTCCTCATTTAATCTAGTATTCTCATTGAGATGGTCTGGTATTCTTGTCGAGATGGGATAAAACCTGCAGAGGGCATGCTCTAGTTTATATTCTATATTCAGGAGTAGGGTGATGGGTTTCATGGTGGCCAAGTTAATATTTAGATAGATCTAGGAGGTTTTCACTTCAACAAAGGTAAGGTTTCTTATGATGGTTGGTTGGTATCTTCACTTTTCACATTAGTTTGTTTATGGGATCTCTACCTTTCTATTGATTATGGTTGAAGTGGGGATTCCTTCGATGGTTTAGTTTTCCCCTCTCTCAACTTGAGTTAATAACTTATAAGAACTTACATTGTTGAAATCTGTTTATGTTTTAGGTGTCTATTTACTATTGAATTTCCGAGGAGTTTGTACCTCCCATTAAAGGAAATTTCAACCTAAAATAGTCCTTGTAAGGAAATATGAGTAAAATGATAAAATAATGCCATGTAAGCAATTTTTTATACTATTTCACTTTAACAAAGTTGCCAAAAGTTATTTCCCTTTTATCAAAGCTACCTAAGATATATATTTTGTAAGAAAGTTGCATTGATATTTTCTCCCTATTAAACTATTATATTTTAAAACACCACCATGTCAGTTCATCAAAATTTCATGGCATAACTTGGATGTTGAGACAATAAGTCCCATGCTTACCTCATAATTCCATGATATTCAACTCTTTCAATATAATATTGTAAGAGTAAGGAGACACTGAAAGAGTGTGTTTTTTGCGCTCTAAGCAGATGTCCAAGACAGTTGGAGAACTGGAGAATGTTTGCTACTGGTTATAATTGATATAAAATTTGCATAATACATATTCAATGTCATGTTATTAAGGGAGAGGTTTTCAAACTAGCCATTTTTTTTCTACAAAATGGCATACTAAGATTCAAAAAATCTCTCTATATATAGCACAAGTGGCTAGCAGTTGAAGTGGACAATGTTGGAAATAACATAAAGTCTAGATGGAATATTTGTGATTTTGTATAAGTCATGATGCAATATGCTTACAAGATATTGTTCCAACATTAAACTATAAAATTTTATGTATATGAAACTATAAACTATCTCCTGGGATTGATCTGTCAATAAACATTAAACTATAAATTGTATTATGGGCCTGATATGCCTCATAATTTGTTAAACCTATAATAGAGTACCAAAGGGCACAAAAGGAAAGTATCTATAATTAATTCAGTCATAATATGCTACAAATTCTACTTAGTCTTGAAGAAGGCATGGATAATCAATCATGTACCACCTTTGTACTAGCTCATTATGAGGAGGTTACCTCAACCGTTGAGTAGCATATGCATAGTTGCAAGGAAATGCCACTCATCAAGTGGATATAAAGGCTTCCTTGTTCAACTAAGAAATCAATCAAATTTGATAATAGGTGAATAAGGTTAAGGTAAGGTCATATGAAGGTGACAACGTTCTAGAATTATCCCTATCATATTTTTTTATGTTTTCCACTAAAGGATAATATACTTCACCCTTATCTCCCTTATCTCAATCATTTTAAAGAATTACTTGCAGTTTAGAAGGTTTGCATAATCATCATCTTATTTTTAACATCTTGCAGTACAAAAATTGACTACATGGAATCTATTATGTATGTTGTGTATCAACCCATTGTAATTGGAGTTACCTATGTAAGATGATCCAAGGAGAAATGCCTTTTAGTACTGAATTGATTACTCATGTTGATATAGTTAGTAAGTTTGATGGAAATCCGGTGTGGTTTATTGTCTCTAGTGAAAATCTAAAGTATATTTGTTGGTAAAATAGATACAACAGGAAAGGATTGAAAGCACATTTGGACCTGCTTCTTAAAGTTACATTGACCATTGTTTTTGTTGGTTTTGGGAATATTCTTTCATTCTTTAGTTGGTGGATGATTTCTATTGATTTACGTCTCCCTTTTGGTTATTATTTAGATGGGTTAGGTCATGTCCTAGCCTCTATGAAAGTGTAAACTACTTGATTAGGGAGGATATCTGTAGGAAGTATATCCAAGTCAATTAGACTACCCCCACAAAGGGACTTATCCCTGATATCGCATTTTATTTTTAGAATTTAATGCATTTGGCAGATGGTCTTATTGTCGTCCTCAAGTATACACACAAACATTGGATTCATTCCCTCAATATCCTCCTTGGTTTGTTCAGACTCCAGAGTGGGATCTCATTAGCTCTAGGTCTAGACTTGAGATAATGACCACATTCCACAATTGAGAGGACTTGCCATCTATGTCACTTACAAAAGATCAATATGGAGGGACGCCTCATTTTTAGATGTCCCATATTACAAGTTCAAACGACATTTTCATTGTCTCTTCACTAATTTTAGCTCCTCCTCATTGTAACCATTTGGGAAGACTCACGAGTTGTTTGAAAATAGGTTGAATGCATACTGAGAGACAATATTATCAAGAAATATGATTATTTTGTTGATCACTTGTCATGTCGGTTCCAAGGTGAAAGGCTGAAAGCCTAGACCCTTGTTGTACCTTAGACCATTTGGTTTATTGACAATTCAAGAGCTTACTATAGATGAATGTTTGTCCTTGGTATATGTGATAGAAGGGGAAAACTTCTTGAGGAGTATGGATTCTTGGCCCCAAGATCATCAAGTCCATGTGGCACACAGGTGAAGGGAAGGCACTTGGATTGAGGAGTCTTGCTTGAAGGGAACTGCACTATGTTGATTTCTCTTAGCACCATCGAGGGCCATTCTCTAGGAGAATGGAGGCACATGTTCCGTTAATTATGAAAGTAAAAAATGATATGAATTATGAAATTCCAAACTTGATTCACAAATATAATGCAAATAACACAATAACAAGTCAAAGGTTTCAATTCAATCCTCTTATTAGGCCACTTGTTATTCTCTAGAAGAGATGTAGGTTGAAAGATTTGAAACATTGCCAACTGGATAAATAATAAATCTACAGATATATATATATATATATATGCATGACGTATTTTGAAATTAAAAAAGTGTCATTTATCGTGGAATTAATAACTAAAAGTATTTTCCTCTCAATGAAGAAGAATAAGAGGATAAGTTTCAATTACACTATGATATGGTATAGTGGATTTTTATCAATTGTCAAAACTTCCATATCAGGAATTAACATCAAGAAGCATAGAATTTTACCTGGATAATACTAAC
Source organism: Pseudotsuga menziesii (assembly GCA_001517045.1). Classification (NCBI taxonomy): domain Eukaryota; kingdom Viridiplantae; phylum Streptophyta; class Pinopsida; order Pinales; family Pinaceae; genus Pseudotsuga; species Pseudotsuga menziesii. The sequence continues at coordinate 38,630 of LPNX010996551.1, read as the reverse complement.
TACTAATTTAGGATTGTTTGTACCAAGAAGAAGAAACAACAGATAAGTTTCAGCTACACTATGTTATAGTATAGTGGCTTTTGATCAATTGTCAAAACTTCCATATGAGCAATTAACCTTGGGGAGCAAAGAATTTTACCTGGATAATACTAACTACTAATTAGGATTGTTCGTACAAAAACCAGTGGGGCTCCACTTGATAATATAAACCTTCTATGCATATATTAGAGATCCAAATTAGTAAATTATAGGAGCATAAAAATTTGGACCATAGTCAAAGTTTAGAATGATCAATTATTATAATAGGTACCTTCGTGTGCTTATTTAGATCATGTACACACGTATTGCTTCATACTCCATAGATACATTCACATCTGCAACATGTTATAATTCAAGATAGAACTTATGAAAAATACTTAAGAACTTGGAAGTTTTGACTACCTTTGTTGCGAAGTCACCAGAGCAAGAATCAAGAAGTGTCCTAATAGGGTCCCATTTTATGGAATTGATTTCATCTTGAGAAAATATTTAAAATCAATAGAATGTTAACTTATTTACTAACAAACCAAATTCCATTAGAATCTTCTTATTAGCATTGTAGAGTCACTATCAATTCACATCAACCCCCAAACATGACAAGATTCAGTCATGTTAAAATCCTTTTCTTCTTTATTTGGTCCATGTAAAGTAACATGCATTTTTTGTCATGAATGAATCATACAAATATGTGAACACCAATGCCTTATACTTTTGCTTAAAAAAATGATGAGTAAATTTAATTAAATAGGACACTAGATAATAGTATTCAGTAAATTTATTTAAACAGGACACCACTATTCATAGGTGTTTTTATTTTAATTCAAACTTATACACAAAAGCTCTTTTGCCACAACAACCAAATAAATAACATTAAGAAATAATAGATAGAACTATCTCAATCCTTGGATGACAACTTCAATAGCAGAGGCTTCTTGCAGCCCTTGTGCTACTGATATTGAAGCAATGTTCCTCCTTTTGAAAGCCTCCTGACATAGAAAAAGGGTGAAATTGTCAATTCACAACTTGTTATTCAAATGAATTGTGTGTCAAGAAGAAATGAAAACAAATTATTAAGAAATTGTGAAATGTTAAATGCTAAATCGATAATTGAAGAATGTAAACTATTCAAGATGTCATGAAATGCTACATGCCCAAGTTCAGATAGGCTCGTAGGAATAGAACCCAATGAACACTTCCATCTGTCCATTTCTTATCATGGGCAACATATTGTGGTATACTGTTGCATGAATTATCAACTGAAGGTGCATATTTATTGATTAGTGATGCACCAGAAGCTCCGTTTATAGCTACAACCTTGGCACTCTCTAATGTATCATTTATGCTAAAATATTCTTGCCTCGACTTTTTTTCTCCTTTACCATCACTCAAGCTACGAGAAAGGGAAACCTACATTTTGAAAAGGCACGCCAACAACAACATTTCAATATTACATTACATCATACAGATAATAAATGCAAAGACCAACCATGCACATGTAATTTTTTTTTAAGATAAATCTTATGTGACTTGAGAAAGGGAAAAGTATCATAAAATGAATCCCACAAGATGATGAATTAGTCATCGTCACATAGGCGTTCATCAATATGGGGCATTTAAATAGATGACACACCTTGTAGTTGATATCAAAAAAGTTGTGTTGGAACTTTGTAGAGTATGGAAGCATTTCGAATCTGGATGCGTTATTGATTTGGACTTTCCTCATGAAAAGAAGGAAGGTTGGATTAAATTTCCCTTTCTGGATGGAAAATAGCTACTGTAGAAATGTTTTCACACTTAGGGACAAAGCTAACGAAGAGCACTCCTAAATGGTTTTAAAGGCTCCAGACTGTGGACATACATGATTGGACACATTGGACACATATTAGAATAGGGTATGCTCAATATTTCCTATTAAGTTTGAAGCCTTGAGCAAGACAATGGACATAAGAAATTTTGAATGACATCTAATACGCACTATTGCTAAAGTACATCATATGGAAGGCATTGTTTCTGACAGTGGCTTCATGTTAGAAAAATACAATAATTGCATCATCAATGTTTGTGACATGTCAATGGAAGTATAAGAGGGTCTCAGTAACAAGTATGTTTATCTTGATCAGGGCCTAATATCTGTGGAATGCGGATTTGAAATAATTGTCAATGAAAAATATTGTATGATTATATGGATCATACTATATAGCTATATTGGGTCAGATAGCCATAATTGTGCAATCAATATATAAATGTAACCTCTTCACCCAACACCTTTTGATAATTTCAGCAATATCCTATGGCATAATAGTAAATAAGATATTTATAGATCAATCTGTTGTCTTTGTAAGATGAGAACATATCTATACTCCACACTATCGTCTAATAGAGTAGTAGTATTTCCTTTATTTATGGGAATCTATGAACGTAGGAAGCCACAGTTTCGGATGCAGAAATCCACAGTTTCCCTCCACTCATAACTCTGATTGAATTTGATACTTTTTTTCGGTTCACAATAAACCAAAACTTAACATAGGACTCTCATTATGATGGAACCAATCATACTTGAAATTACTATTGGACTTCTATTAGGTTTGTATTGTTTTTACTACAAAATTAGCTTACGTTGATCCTTCATATGCTCAAATGTTTTATCATTGTAAAAATTAATCTAACATAAATATTTTGTCTTCCAATAAAAATAATATAGTCAAACTTCAGAGATGGTTCTATACAGAATTAAAATTTCCAATGTCCAACATATCTCATGTAGTTAGGTAGACTATTGGTTCATCCATTAAGATTCCGTTTTAGCTCTGGTCTTCCCCACCCATATGGAAATTAATTTAAAAGTGGAGAAGGCCAATTCCTAGGTGATTTTGGTATAATAGAAACTACTTGGACGTAGTACAGGTAATCCTAAGTAATACCACACTTTGCAACAGAACCCCTGGGACACATTTCTTTGAAACATACAAAAGGATTTAAAAAAAATATACATCGATAAATGAACTAACCTGGCCACACAAGGAATACTTAAGGTCCACTTTGTTCTTGGTGGTACACTTCTCCTTCTACTCCTTCAATGCCATAGTGGGCTCATACCAGCTCTTTCGCAAGGCCCTCGTATTCCAAATGTTTTATTAGGGTAAAATTTACACAGCTTTCCATAGAAGAAAATAAGGTTTGTGGGTTTTACTTTCTATTTCCTCTCTAGAAAATAATATCCTCATCATTTTTAGTCTCCATGGAAAACAAATTCCCTGCATCCCCCATCGAAACCCCCTTCTGAAGTGAAAAATTATCCAGATAATGCTTGTCGATAAAATTCTTGGCACTCTGTATTTACATTTCAATCTCCCGCTTATTGTAACTCTAAATATTTTTGAGCTTGAGGAATCCTCCCTCTCCAACACATGAAGCTCCCACTTTATAAATATAATAGTACTCTCCATTCTGGGATTGACCACATTCTAGAGCACACTGACCTTGCGATTCATTGCCTTGATGGCCTTATTGAGGGTTTGAAACAAAGTCTATAATAAAGGCACCTCCACTAGGACGTCGATGAACTGTATGTAAACTAATACGTAGAACTATACACACTTCCCACTAATCTTAAGGTGTATGAAATCATCGCTCCTTCTAGTGAATCCTTTCTCGTTGTTTCCTACCTCTCGTAGTGTACTTGGCCTTCGTGAGGGAGAAGATATAGGCCTTCATGATATTTCCCATGGATTCCTTTGTGGCCCTTATGTGCTTCAAAATGTATTGAAACTGCATCATGAGGGCATCACTCTTCTTCTTTAGGAGAGTGTGGATGAACATTTCCCCCACCATTTGGGAATTCATCAAGCCTAACCCCTTCCACGACATATTGCTTCTTCCTCTTGTTCCTCAATCGGTTGGTGAATAGCATGCAATTCTAGCAATAACTGGAATTGTGATTTCAAGGAGGAACATCAATTGAAGGAATGGCATTTTTCTTTTCTTGTCTATTTAGTGTGAATAAATTTCCCCAAATTTATTTATTATTAATAAAATAATTTTAAATTAATGATATTTAAAACACAATTTGGAAGAGTTATGTGTTTCTTAAATGAACTCCTTTTAAGGTATCAACTTAAAAGGCTTTGTTTGGTCAGATGGTGATAACTAAAAGAGTGAGAAATTAACAAATATGAATTTAAATCCTGAGGGAATCAGTCAAGATCAATATCCTCTTTGAATTGAGTTCTTGGGGCTCCCTGTGACACCAGACCATTAGTGGATATCTTTGACCAAATATTTGGCAATGTTTTAATTGGCATGGAAAGAGAAATTATTTCCATTCAAATTCAAGAGTGCTTTGAAATAGATAAGAATAATGAGTTTCACAACATTTAAAGCTATTCATAGTTGATAGTATTCATTTTCAGAAGGTAGAGTATTTAAACCAACCTAATGAATATTGTGTGTCAAGCATAGGATCACCAAATAAGGCACTACCCCAAAAGAAAGCCCCACGCAACACCCTCTTGGGATAGTACTCCTTATGATCTCCAAAACAGCTCCACCACAACCTCCTCAACACTAAGATATTCATAGCATTAAAATAAGAACACTACATATCATGCTCAAACTATTATATCTCTAGCCAAGGATAAGGGAATGACCTCTACATCAAATAATCCCTCTATTATTTTTTATTAAGCATGCAATTATATGGAAGAAGAGAATAGTGGAAGGTGGAGAATTCCAACAAGAGAAAGGATCTCAAGCTCAACCCAATTCACCATGGAAAAAGCCAACAAAAAATCATTTTAACATCACATCCAAAGGGATATAAAGAAGCAGCTATGCAATCTCTTACTCATCTACACTGCATCGCCTTTGAATACTTGGTGATTGATAATCACTTTGGAAATATATTTGATGATGATTTCTTTAAATAAAGGTATTTTATTTCATGCAATGTGAAATGGATGTCAATCCCTATTAGAAAAATTCTCACCTTATCAAGGAGGATTTTCTGCTTTTATAAATACATAGTCGTAGAACCAGGATTGGGAATCGATTTGTGGCATCAAGATCTCTGTGTAGTGTAGTAATCGGACACAAATCCTCCATTGGTCAAGACACGATAATAGATTTACCACCAATATCAATCTCTACGTGGTCATTATATTGATATGGAATTTATGGGTATCCAATTTTTTTGTTTGGTACTTGTCATCTCAATCCAATCATTCCTATGGATATTGGGTTTCCTATTAGATAAACTGTCCCGTAGGTTTTGGGTTTCCATACCCATGCCCACTAGAAATATTGCCCATGTCCAAACATAATTGATATACATGGGTTTGATTAATAGCTTGATAATACATGTTCACTTACAAGAAAAGAGTGTAATCACATGTTTACAGAACAAAAACAGTAGAGTTGAACGCTACTAGATCATTCAGAGAAGCTAATACTTGACCTATGAAGCAATATATAGGTTTGATTATGTTGAAACAAATGTGATTTTCGTGATAGTGAATGGGAAGAAGGAAAGATTTTCTTACCAAATAGAAAGAGACTTCTAATGGTGGTAATATTAAATTAGGTTAACCATCTTAAAATATTACAATTTATGTGTGACTTACTTACCAATCCCCATTATAAAATTTCTCACCTTGCCTTGAAATGATTTTCCCCTTGTCTAAATACATGGCCATTGAAACAGAATTGGGATTCCATCAGTGGCATCATCTCTCTATGTGGTGGAGTAACTGAACCCAATTCCTCCACTAATCGATCCATGATAAGGATTTTACAACTGGTATAATTCCCCTTATGGTCATATTTCTATGGAATCGATGAGTTTCCAAATTTTTTGTTTGGTACTCGTCATGTTTAACTTATGAATTAGGGAAGATTATTAGTATTAGTACCTTCCATTCTCTTTCCCAAGAATCTCTATTTACTGTTTGTAAACGACATACTTTGACCCTTTCCCCTTTCTTAGTACACAAAACAAGATATATATATTTATAGCCATAAGGATGTGGGGAACAAATAAATCAAAGGAATAGGCTCATATATAATGCCTTGATACACTTTCTACAAAGCTACATCATTTTGAGCAGGCATATGTTGGCTTGATTCAAATTTCACAACACATTAAAAATTAAAACTATTATTAAGATAAATCCTATTTCGAGGGGATGCATGACTTAGTAGTGAGTCCTTGTCGATTGTAAAATTACCTTTTTTTACTCAGTTTTGGCATTTTAGGTGCGAAGCCTCCCTTCCCTTTGGTCGACGGCTTCGATATAAACTGTTGGAGGAAGTCTGAGTGTGAAGGTTTCAATGTAACATGGCCTTGTCCCATGCACCTACCGTTCACAACACATATTAATTCACTGATACACATAGTTAACATCTCATAGCAATCGCTCAAAAGAAAACATGCCAAATAACAAAATTAGTTGTAGAATATACAAATTTTTGAATTTTTTTCTACTTGTATATGAATACTAGATTATTATAAAGTTATAATTGTCATTCAGAGTACATTAATGATTAATCATTTATTCATTTGAGCATCAATCATTTAGCAATCACCAACCTACAAAATTTTAAACCATTTATTAGGAAATAGATCATTTAATTATTGAATGAAATAGGCTATTTGTGAACTATTAACATGACCAAGAGTTACGTTTACAAAATAGGAAAATTCCATAAGATCTAAAATGATAATTTTATTAGGAAGAGAGAAAGTCCCAAAACACTAAATTGAGCTAAACTCCATGACATATAAATTAGGGAAAAACATGAAACAAATATTCTACTTTCTATCTACTTTTCCTTCCTCTTTGCACCACCATGATTTCCCCATGAAATTCCATGCAATAACAGAGATAGAGGTGAATTTCGAGTTGATTCTATAGATTTAATTGATCATGAAGCCCCTAATTTCGAAGTGTTGGTCAGGGAAACTAGATGGGGTGGCATTGCACCACAATAATCATCATCAAAAGGAGAATTCATCAGTTGTTCCAAAACCGATGCTCCATCTCCAAATATTTCTCCTCTCAATTCCTTCCCCACTTCGTAACATGAGTTATATATATTTGACTTGACACAATAATGGGACAACAATTGCAAGTTATAATGCACATGTAAAAAATATTCAATTGGTTTATCTTCACCTTGTTTTTTTACACTATGGATGAAATTGTGGTTGCTGAAACACCTTCATGTTGAAGAAGTGTTCACCACTTGTGAAAGAACATGTGTCGTCAAAAAATTATAGCTATAGGTTAGAGTTTCCATGCATGTTCCACTGCTTGAGAAAAAATAAATTCCCTCAATATTCAATTGTAATCAATGATCCCAAAGAAATGGTTCTCATTGGTAAAGTGGTTCAGTGATTTCTTTATTGTATCACACTTATTAAGGACTAGTTTCTCTAATTCTTTCATTATGCATATAACCAACATGAACCTATATTTCCTAGTGCAACTCTCTATCCTAGTTTCCTCGACACATTGCAAATCACCTTGGTGATTCCTCAAATTCTAATAGTTAGAGACCTAGTTCAGTAGAGTTGAAAGGATTTGTCATAGAAGTTATGAAAATATTAACCAAGATTAATGATGATAACAAATAAGAATGAAATGAAAGGTGTTTGTCTATACAACATAATATGGGCACTATCACTTGAAGAACAACACCCCTTGCTTGTTTAATGGGGAATACATTGATGTGATTATAAACCCAATTTAGGATCAATATTGTATATCTAATATTAGGGAGGATTCTTTATTCCCTCTGAGCTTTATATGATTCTATTTTGGATGGTGCACTTGTGCCATCCCTCATATCCATTTTGTATTTCATTTTCCCAATGTCAATGGCCATGACAATTTTACAAAGATAGTGTTGTACAGGCCATCCCTTATATCCATTTTGTATTTCATTTTCCCAATGTCAATGGCCCTCACAATTGTACAAAGAGAGTGTTTTAGAGGAAGTCATTTTAACACTTGTTAGTATAAACTACGCATATTTAGTTTAGCGCTTGAGGACATGAACATGTCATTATTCAGTTGTCATTCCTACACTCATAAAAAAAAATGAATAGTATTAGTTAGTTAGAAAGTGATTCTTCATTATTTATATTAGTGATAAGATATCATTTCGTATGGTAACAACATGTGGTTTTATGTTTCATATGATGACACATGTTCATATAGTGATATACCTGTCTTACCTCCCTTAAGTCCTTAAAGAAACATGACATCTTCTCCTTAAGTCCTTGAGAAATATATAGTACCTCTTTTTATGAATTTTGGTTAACCATGGATATTTATTGCAACACAAGACCGACATGGGGAATCTTAGCCTACATGTGAGATATGTTCATTGTTTTGAGGAAGGGCATGCTAGGGATGCTTTTTAAGGCCCATGTTATGGCCATATTTGAGGTGACTAAAGGTGCAACTAGAACAATAGAGCTAGATTCTTAATTACCTTAGGTATGAAAATTTCGTGAGAATTAATGTTATCAACTAGGATTAAATTGGATCTCAATGATGGTGTACTTTACATGCTCTATTTGTTTTAAAAGATATATAATTGGTTGGAAGAGGAATTCCAAGAGAGAAAGGTATGAGGGTTATGTGGTATATATGGGTTGTTAGTGCTTGATGTGAGTGGAGCAAGACCCATTTAAACCAACTAACTAATGTCTCAACTTTGTCCCCATGAAGTATGAAGACAACATTAGATATTTTAATTATGGTCACAATGATATTTATAATGGCCCATTAAATAGTTATAGTAGCATGGAACAAGATTTTGATCCCACAAGATAATTTGGGATCATTTAAAGTGAAAAACAAGTATTTTTTATGCTCCATCTTAAACTTAATTTCTCTTTTTTCATGACTTTGCATTAAAATATGTAAAACAAGATGTATGACATCTTAAGGTCCCATGCAATATAGTAATGAAACAAACCTTGAATATCCTATATATATTCAATTGAAACGGACTAAATTCTACCTCTCAGTTGAATGGTGCTCTAGATGAGGATTTAACTCTATAATATTAACCAGCAAACAAAAACTTCTTTTCCCCACATTTTGCAAATCATGGATGCTAGTTTTCACTAGGGAAAGCAATATAATACTATCATTGCAACATTTAAAGAGAGTGTATGTTAGATATATATTTTTTGACTTTTCACACCTTGATGGCGTATATTAGGACATATATACACTCTCAAATACAACATTACATGGTTCTTATGGTGTTCCACCCACAACATCGACCTTGATGGTGAAATCCAACCAAAAAATTTCCAACATGTATGTCGAATCTCATATTAATCTATGATATTTCATAATCTATTATATATTTATACTTTTTCCTTTGGGGTAGGTCAAAGGTTCAAGGATTGTTAATATTTTTATTTTTTAAGGAAAGTCTCGATGATAGGGACTAATGGCCATTCTAGATATGTCAAAAGTAAATATTTGTATCTTAAAAACTTTGAGAGGTTACAAATGATTCTAAATATTTTGTATGTTTTACACTTTCATGACATCTTTAGTGACGATTGGAAATCTTTTCCATACACTACAAAGGTCCATAAATACATGTTATAAAGGTATGTGCATGCAAAGTTCTGAAGTTTGTGTATACATTCTAGAACTTGGTATAACTAACGTTTTTTTATAGCAATTATGGTTGGATGTAGCCATTGAAAAATCTATCCCTTAAACCCATCGCAAACATTGCACACTTCAATGTTGAGATGTAATACTTACTTGATTGGATGATGAAAATTTTGAACACTAGATACCCAACACCACATTTAAATCAATGGCATTCACATAGTAAAATTTGTTTCCTAATCCCTTGGTAGACCCCTTCACAAAAATCCATGTGGCATTTGACTTTCCAAAGCATCCTCCATGAGGTTTAGGGTCATGATTACCAAGACATGGTAATATCCTAGGAGGTGAAGGGAAAGAGAGAGGTGGTTATAAATATATAGATATCATTGGGTGAGAAATTATGGCTTTAGGGAGAGAAATAAAATAATTCTAATGGACTATGGGGATGGGAATGATGACATCATGTAGTGTGTGTTTAGGTCACATGAGGAGCTTATTGAGAAATGGGGGTGTTTCAAGGTGATATCTATCTTACATGATTCCAAGGTGGTATTTATCATAGATGAAATTAAAGTAGTTTCTAAATAATTTTGTATATAGTTCCTATGAATATCGACTTGGTAGGCGACCTCACAATGGGTGGCTTTTTAATTATACAATTTTGTTGACAGACTTTTCCAAGTTTCATGTGATTAGTCCAAATGTTTGAAATCTTATGACGTTAGTCCAAATATTTGCACTCCTTTGCCCTTTTAACATGTGATACCTTTTGGATTTGTTGTCTTCACCCCATTAGTAACTTTGGACTCCACATTACTATTATTCTTGGTATTTGACTTACTATGGGTATGATTGAAGGGTTATGTAAGGACTAAATATTTGAACCTAACTTAGGAGGAAGGGTATCATAAATATTGAAATTGACACCATAACCTTGTTGTAGGCCAATAATTCCATATGCAAAGGCTCATTTGATGGCATGGGGACCACACATAGTCCATGAGTCCTAAAGGAAAAACACTATGGCTTCAAGCTATCTATTTTGACCTTGGACCTTTTCTAAACTTATTATAACCATCCTTAATGTACTAAAATCAAAATGGTCATCATATCTTGATCACATGACAATGATTACCTTTATAGGACCTTTTGTGGTTTCTAAGGGATACAATGATGTCTCATGAGCTGCATAAACAAACATTATGGTATAATACCCTACATTGTTGTATTGAACCACATCACAAGAATCAAGAACCATTTCTAGTGTTCTAATTAACTTTAAAAATAGCACCATATCCCACTTACAAGCAAAATATTCCCTCAAGGAGGGCCAACATGGTTGTTTGGGACCACACACCTATAACATATCTCCATAGTAAAATGCTGCATTGTAAGTTGGTCCTATATTTTTCATTATACCATGGAATGGTCCTCAAGTTCCATCCCTATTGTACCCCTCCTCAACTTGTTGGCCATATCTCACATGTAGGAAAAGGAGTCCCTACACAGGCCCTATGCAATGATGTGGGCTACTATGCAAAGAAAATGAGAAACATAGGAAAATGTACCATCCCAACAACATGGGTTTTGTTATCAAATGAAGGATTAGTCACCAAGAAGAATCCATAATGTGACGAATCTAAAAATAGATACCATATCTCTATGACAAGAAAAAGGTGGACTAAGGACTCATGGATGGCCTATGTAGAACCCAAAAGCCACATGTTATAGACTAAAACTCTCAATCTTCACCCTGTAACATGAATTGGGTTTAACGAGAACCATCCTTGGTGTACTAAACCTTCAAATGTGATACCTCATCTCAATCACATGCTAAATATTTCCTATGCATGAGATATGTTGTGGGATTTTCAAAAGTGATATAACCACCGCCCCCAAAAGTCCAAATTATCGTGACTTTTAAGTGAGGTTTTTTAAAAATTGGCTTAAAAATTACCTTTAGGAGGGGGGGAGGGTGAGTCAACCCCCCCAAAAAACAAAATTCGTGATAATTGGACCTTTGAGGGCGGCTTTATCACAACCGACCCCACAAGTAAAAATTCCCATAACTTTGGGGGGTTATTTTAAAACAAACACCCACAAAATCTCAATTATCATGTCATTTGAGAGAAGCTTTCAAACAACCACCCCCAAAAGTCAAATTATTATGACTTTTAGGGCAGCTTTAGAAGAATCGGCACCAATAGTTCATTTATCATTACTTTT
>LPNX010996551.1:10896-26476 GCA_001517045.1 Pseudotsuga menziesii | reverse complement strand
AAATTTCCCCAAAAAGTCTAATTCTCATGACATTTGGGGGGGTTTTAAAACTACCGCACCCAAAAGTCTAATTCTTGTGACTTGGGTGGGGTGGACCTGAGAAGTCTAATTCTCATGAATTGTTTTCTGGGGGGGTTCTAAAAACTTCCCCCAAAAGTCTAATTCTCATGACTTTTGGGGGGTTCTAAAAAACCATTCAAAAACACTTTACGAGGGGGGATTTTAAACACCCTCCACCCGCCTCCCCCCAAAGTTCAATTCTCATGAGTTTTTGAGAGGAGGGTAAGAACTTCCCCCAAAGACATACAATTTTTTTTTGGGGGGGGGGGCGGGGGGGAAGGGTTTAAGAACTGCCACCAAAGACATACAATTTTTTTTTTTGGGGGGGGGGGGCGAGGGGGAGGGTTAGCAAAATGGCTACAAACCAAAACCACCCCCAAAAGGGTATTTTGTTGTAGTGTTCCCATACCTCATATCAATATAATGGTCATACTTCAAACCATTTCTTACTAATATGTTTTGTTTCTCATGGACAACATCATGGGCATTGGTATCAATGCACATTGCTTTGGTATGCTTATGATGTTCTGTGTTCTAACTATTTCAGACCCTTCCTCTCACTTTGTATCTACCTTGCTGTCAATAATTTTATTCAATTCATTTTCAGCTGATGAATGTACTAAGTCAACTTCCTTTATTTTTTTCATATATATTTCTTCCACTATGGGCTTCTAGAGGAATACATGTGCATTTATGAACAAATTTGAGACTCGGATTCTTTTCTAACCTACCTCCCTTGTGACCATATGCTTGTCAACATCTTTTGGATATAGATGAAGGAAAGTGTCAAATAACCAAACTCATAGCACACAAACTACTTTCTCTTGAAAATATCTTTGTGGCCTCCAGGAAGGTTGATGAATCATTCCTAATTGTTGAAGAGTTCACTACTCCCTCAATTGTTTATCTACAAATCGAAGAAAATATTTTTCACCTTCACCATTTCCTTCCATTTATTCCTCACCCAAACATTTGTTCGACACCCAAACTTGACCCATAATTGCAAATCTCAAGCATCGAAATTGCCTCGATATAGTTCCAAGAGAAAGGGAAGTGTATGTTCTGGAAATCCCAAAACCAGTTACAATTTTAAATGATGGGACTATAATTTGCATGATATTATGGATCAAGATTGCTAAGGAAATTACAATGGCTTGGTCACAAATATTTATAGAGTTTGTGCACAATACTGCCAATGAAAACATGTTGAGCTTATATATCCACCCTAAATAAAGTAATGTGATTCCAAGGTATGAGTGAAGAGGCTTTAGAATGAGAATAGTAGTGTGAACCACTAATGTCATCAATAAAGAGAGATGCAATTGAAGTTGAGAACAATTTCACATACCAAGGAATGTTAGGAACATCATGCACAAACCCAAGGGAAATAGTGACCGCAACAATTGGATTCCATAGGGTGCAAATAGTTGTTTTAGTTGTGACCTCTTTCGGTAGTGGAATCTAAGAGAAGAAGACACGTAGTAAGTGGTTTGAATTCCAGTACCACCTTAAAATTATAATCATTGATTTATTTGAATCGATGGAATACAATGTCGGCCTTTCATCTCTCATTTGACCTTAAACACCATTGTTGTCCATCATATTTTGGATATTTGGAAACCTATGTTTGTTGTTAGAATTAGGTATCTCGCTAGAAATGATAACCATAATTATATGCATCCAACATCTGTAAATTCCTTAGCTATCCTCCAATAGTTCATAAGAACAAACAAACAGATTTGCATAGTAAAATGATGCAAGGACACATTATGTTTCAGATGTAAAAGAGTACAAGACATGAAATGACTATAATTTACATGCCCTCGTTCCTTGCAATTCAATGTTTCTAAGATCTTGGGTGGTTGATGAAAGGTATAATATGCCTAGGAATTTCTTATTAACTCTTTGTTGACACCTAGGCATTGAATGCTTGCATTAATACATGTGAGTGCTTTGCAAAGTGAGAGGTCGGTACTTTACTCTTCTTGTTTAATCCTATGGGGCTTATCCGATATACATTAGGATCTTTTCGAGCACAAGAATTTATTTAGACAAGTGTTCATGTTCGCGTAGTACTCCACCCTTTGGCTTCATTCGTGACCCTTTTCCGCATGTGGTCTTGGCCTCGAGCTTTGGTGATTGTGTTGTGGCTTTGATTGTGTTAAAAGGTGGCACATCGCGGATGACTTAAATGTGGGAGCCAATGATCAGAGCCCATTTTTTTTTCTTACGTATGGCTTGCAATGATATGTGTGTTGTCAATGCTTGTGAGTGATACCCTTTGTTACATCCTTCGTGATGTCGCACAACTCTTGGTTCTAGACTTGGCGCTTAATAACATATAAAAATAAATTAGATATTTGGTCATAAAAACAAAATATTAAATCTTATTTATATAATAAAAACCTTACGAGGTTAAGAGCTTTCAGTTTTAGTATATGAATCCAATCCTAACTTTGCTGGAAATGGGGATTTTATCCTCCTTGTGATGTAGCAAAGAATTCAAAGACGAAGATTATACGAAGTTTATAATGTATTGTCATTCTAAACTTCGGAATCCTTCAACCAGTGACCAAGTTTATAATGCATTGTCATTCTAAACTATGAATCCTTCAACATGTGATTTGTATTTTCTCAAGTTTCTTATTTATGTTAACAACTAAAAACTAAAACCATTTCCAAAATGAAAACTTTAAAGCTAAGAGTTAATTGTGATCAACTTCACACCAACATCTGTATTATATGAGAGCACACTAAAAACCTAAAAGACAAGAACTACTAAAAACTAACTGTTCAAATCTAGAAGCTCATTTGAAAACCATCCACTCTAATATTTGAAAACAACTGAAGTATCATGTAATAAAACATTTCCATTGCAGCCAAACAATCAAAAGACTACTAGATTGCACTTTTATTGAAATCTCCTCAAACATAAAGAAAAATTGTAAATGTGACAATTCAAAATTCTATTGAAACTGATATCCATAATTCATAAATTCTGCAAAATCTACCTTCACTGATTATTCCAACAAACTTCTCAACGGATCTTCAAGAAAATGAAGAATCACTTCTTGATCAGGAAATAGACAAGAATATCATTCATTTTAACCACTTCTAATTGTATATCTTGTTGAAAAACTACAAGTGGAATAACCATGAGCAAAGATGACTCTTCACATGATTAAACAATAATTTCACCTCGATTTTATAAAGTTTTGACTTTGCTTTTTCAAAAGGTGTAAAATACAGAATAGTTTCTCCATTTTCCAAAGTGTATAAAACAACCCTTTCTTCTTCATTAGTTCTCTCATGTTCTAAGCCAGGGATGCCATGTGTATGCATGAGCTCTTCGTTTAAAGTAAACTCATTGATTTCTTGAATAAATGGCTCAGGAAAATATGAGATGATTTGCATAGCATGACCTTTCCTTTCCTTCCAAGGTGACCATGGACATTATCATCAAAAAAATCTACATGATAAACTTTCAGCTTGCTGATATGTTTATGAAACTTAATTATATGTAAAGCAGCGTCATCACCTTCAATACAAGATATATGATTTGCAAAACTTGGAGTATGTGAACAATTCATAGAAGCATACTTTTCATATTTGTAAGATTCCATGGAATCCATCTTCAAACAATGGAGTCGTTAGTGACGCTTTAAATTCATGATTCTGCTAAAAGTAGAGCCGTCAGGTGAATGATGTACATCCTTGTTTGTGTTTTACTAATATTATTCACCATCAGAAATCAACTCTAATTTATGTTCTTGTATTTTCACCTTCATTCCCTAGAAACCACGTGAAGATGTTATCACTCGTAGATTCTACCGGGACCTATCATTCATTCCCTTGGACGAAAATTTCCAATGTGACCTATCAAACCAATCTTTACGATGGAAACTAGCCTTTTCAACCAAAGGGGGCTCCCTCAGTGGAATTTTATCATAACGGACAGATATTTATATAAGGATAGGCTTATCATGTCGTTGGTAAGGTTAGGGAAAATACCATTGAGCATGGAGTCATAAAACTAGAATATCAATCAAACTGATTGATAATTGGTGGTAGAGCAGATCAATGACAAGTATAAGATAAACAATGTTTTTCATTATTTAGTTGTAGTATGGTGAAGGATTTAAGAATCACAGTCCATCAACATAAAGCATTTAACAAGAATTAATTTTGTGCTAACTTTATATAAAAGGAGTGTAAGTATACAAGTTCTATAACTCAAATTATAGTAGATGAATTCTGAACATTTTATTCTAAATAAAATGTTGAAGATAATACACTAAATGAAATACTTGTAAGAACTACATACACATAAGAAATAATCACAAAACTAGTGAGAATTGATACATTAATCTTTGCTATGAGTAGCTCTGTATTGATCAACCTCTAGTAATTTAAGAAAAAAATACAACATGCAAGAGTCTTTTTCTCCCTTCCAAAATTGAACCCCAAGTGCATTGCCAAATATGAAATATATATACAAAACATTCTTCAAAACAAAACCCTAACAGTATATTTGTTAAAAAAACATTATTTTAAACAAATGCCTGAAAATATAGGACAATGCAAAACATTATTCAAAACAAAACCCTAACAGTCTATTTGTTAAAAAAAACATTATTTTAAACAAATTCCAAAAACATTATTTTAAACAAATTCCTGAAAATATCGAACAATTTTGATTATAGGACAATGTTGATTTTTCACTGCTAACTGTCTTCATCGTGCTTTGATTCAAATTTAACAATGGATTATATTTCTTTTTTCCAAGTGAGTTTGAAGGAAAATCCTCATTATAATTACCTCAAAGTAAGGAAATCCATAAATATTAGGTTCAATAAAAATAGATTGGTCCAAACCGTCTTAAAAGGATATGTGAGCATAAGAAAAGTATTGATGTGAAACATAATCCCATTATAGGGATATGCCACTGTGAATACGAACATAATTATCAATGTTGTTCCTTTCATCATTAAATTTTTCATGTTGAGAACTTTGCTCCATTTTGAAATATACAACCGTACTCATATTTTGATAAAATTGATATGGAGAACCTTCAATTCCATTACTAGCGTTCAAACGTTTGCTGGTATCATGCCCTCATCCCATAAACCATGAAAGACCTCACCATTTGATACTCGTTCTACGATGAATACTTGAAGTCTGTCATATGGTCATACTTCAAACCATTACTTAATGATACGTAGTTTTTCTCACAGACAACATCCTCGGCGATAGTATCAATCTGCATTGCTTTGGTATGCTTCTGATATTCACTATTCTCATAATTGTATCGTCCTTCCTCTATTTACTTTTCTTGCGTTCATTTTCTGCTCATGAATGTACCATGACAAGTTCATTTCTTCCATATATATTTCTTCCACTATGGGAATCCAGAGGCCAACGTGCACATTTATGAACCAATTTGAGACTCGGCTTGTTGAAAAACCATCCTTCCTCAATAGCATATGCTTGTCCAAATATTTTGGATGCAGATGAAGGAAATTCTCAAATAACCAAGCTCGTAGAACAAAAATTGCTTCCTTTGGAAAACCTCTTTGTGGCCTCCAAGCAGGTTGTTGAATCATTCCTAGTTGTTGAAGAGTTCTTTGTTGCCTCAGAGTTGTCCTAGGTTGAAGGTAGAACATGCCTAAGCATGACAGGGCTTATGTTTTAACAATGTTAGAGCTAAATCGAAATTTAAGATTGGGTTTGAGACACTATTTAAATCCTTAGGATCTTTACCTATGATTTGTTAGAGAATGTAAAGACCATTTAAGAGAGCAATTAGATGGAATCAGGCAGTACACTTAGGAAAATGTAAATGCAAGAATGAGGAATATAAATATTTAACAATAGGAAGAATATATGAGTGAGTTTCCTAAATAAAGATTGGTTTGAAACATATTGAGTTGTTGGAGAGGGAATTCAGTAATTCTTTACAAATTTGCAAGGGCTAACATGATATTTGTTTATCTTTAGTAATAAGGTATTTCATCAAATAGAATAAACATGATATTTGTTAATCTTTAGTAGTAAGGTATTTCATCAAGTAGAATATAAATAAATATTCAATATACAGAACAATATGAAATGCATTAAATATTAACACAAAACCAAAACAACTTTTAACTTTTTGAGATGTTATTTAACATTTAATCATGAAAAGAAGACCTACAATCTTCAATTCATAGCAAATGATACTGCTAAATAACTTTTAACTTTTGAAATGTTATTTAACATTTAATCATGAAAAGAAGACCTACTATCTTCAATTCATAGCAAATGATACTACACTTATTGTTTTATTCTTCTCATGAATTTTTACAAATAGATGAACACATAAGAACAAGGATAGAAATAACAATATGCAAGACTCCATTTCATTATAAAAACCTTTACATATCAACAATATACGCCTGGCTCAACAGTAAAAGAAAGAATACTCATAGTTTATGTCTAAATACACTTTTAACAAAAAAGTAATAGTTTTCATTATTTACATTTTATATTGAAAATTTTACATTTACATAAACTATGCTTTAATTTTTTTATTCTTTCCTCGCACTAATGAATGTTGAATGTGCATCATTTGCTAAGTTGAGCGTAGTTTAAATCCAGTTAGAATTCCAAATTGGCTCATCCTCTACAGTATTTCATTATATGTGGGGCCTCCAAGCTATACCGAAACTACAGGTGGCACGAATGCCAATGGAGTGGACTCTGTGAATTGTTGTGTTGATCTGGCTTGTGTGCAGTGCTGAGGTAGAGGAGGATTTTGTTGTTGGGAAGATGAACTAGGTGCATGGTGTACATGATGATGTTGTTGTTGAGGAGGAAGTGTTAATTTATGATACCTAATGACCAACTTCAAATCCTTGCCAGCTGGTATACTATTACCGTTAATATTTTTTAGGGATATGTCAGCCTCAAAATTGTTCCCATAACTCAAGGGTCCATCTCTCTGAATATTGTTTTCATCCTTGTTTAGATTTGAAAAGGGGGCCCAAGTCTTTCAAAGGACTAATTACCACTTATTATTCCTTCGAGTTCCTTCCGAGGCTCTTCATTTCTCTTTTCTCTCAATTTGTTTAGATATTCTTCCTTAGAGTAAAACTTGCATCCCATCCCACTACAGAGACAGTCCCAACTTAGTTACTCCATTAAACATTGTCTTGAACGATGAAATATCATATTCCACGACGTGTGTACTTTCCTGCATTATCATGTACAATGTCGGCTTCAAGATCAATCTCTTATCAATTTTAATGACTTGTGTCCTGTTATCCAATTGTAGTTCTTCCAACTTTCGAGGGTTTTGTTATTCATAAAATCAATGGTTTGTATGTAGTCTGTGGTTTTATCTACTAATTTAGCTGCTACTTTATTCATATCATTTATAGCTGACTTGTATGTTTCCATATCAACAGTGAATAAATCGAAGAATTCCCACATTTCATTGAATAATTTTTCTATTCTCTCCCATATCTCCTGAGTGGTTTTCCTTAGCAATTCCTCCCCTTGAAATCCATCTTTAATGATGTAACTTGGCCCTTTAATAATCATTGACTTAGGTTATCTATCTCATCATCCTCTTGACTTGCATCGTGCTCGAGCTCCACTATTCTATTATATTTCTTTGTAACATCGTCCTCTAAGCCATTTATCTTTGAAGGTACGTCTTCTTTAACTTTGGATGCCTGTTGTCATCCATAGCATCCACGTTGACTATTTCCTTTTATAGCGGTTGAGCTCTCTGTTCTTGGACATTTTGCTCCATTGTTATTTTACTTGGTGTTTAATTCATGATGTCTGGAGTTGAGGTGGACAGGGGCACACTTTGGTCTCCATTTGTCTTCTGAAATTCAAGAGGGGCTATTTGGGACTTTAACTCATGATTTTTTTTTTCACAATGGCTAATAACTCTTCTTTTTCCTTCTCCACTTCATGGATCTATATAGTCTGCATTAGGTGTGCATTTGGTATTTTCAATTGGCTTTTCATATTTGCAATATCATTATCCTTTTTGGCTATCACTGACTTGAGTTGGGATTCATCATTAGGCCTTGAAATTAAAGAAACTATTTAGTCCTCAAGATTTTTAATGATCGCCTACTTGGATCTCGTTGTCCATTTTTCATCTTTTAAGAGGTCACCAACCTTATTTAGGAATTCTCTTAACACTTTCTTTGTTTTGGTGTCCTTCACTATTTCTGCATAGATCATGCCACTCGCTTGTTTGAAAAAATCTGCATTGTCTATATTACCAAACGAAGGCCAATTTATTGCATGCTTTTAAGCTTTGTAATCCTTTAGATTGGTGGGTATTGGTAGTGACCATTGTCTCAATCACTAAATACCTAAAAATGTCATCCGCAATGTCTTCCACTGTCAATAGTATTTTTTGAGCAGGCATGGCATGTGGCCTATATTCATTTACATTATGTAAACTCTCCTTTCTCATTTCTATTTAAATAGTCTACAAATCAGTTTGGATCAATATAGGTACTGTTGGAGTAATCGTGTTGGATTTTTGAGGTAGTGTAAATTCTAAGGATTGATAGGGAATGAATCTTGTTAGATGTCCTCCTTGGACCACCATTGGTTTATCTATCTCACCAAATTCCTTATATACTTCAGACTCAATTTATTTTATGTCCAATGCTGTGGATTCTTATTCTTCATGAATTCATACTCTTTTGGCTTGAGGAGGTTGTTATTCTTGATCAATATCCATGTCCTATGCTCCTCTATTTTGTCCTCCTATTTTTTTATTCAAATAATCTCAACCTCCTCCCAAATGTTCTTATTTGCAATGATTAATAAGTATAGTCTAGGTGTAGGTTCATAGGCAAATTTTTTATTGTATAATCTATGTTTTCATATGACCTTTTGTGGATCATATGCTACTGATTTGACCATTTCAATGTGTAATATCCTTGATTTTGACCTAACACTTATGGACATAAGCCTCATTGCTTATGATGTTACTTTGATGTTTTATTTGGTATATTGGGCCTAAGACCCTAGTGCACATGAGAATGATGATTTGTTTGATATATTAGGTGTAATCCAATTGCATATGTTTTGTATAAATGATTTCATATGTATTGGGTGTGGACCGTGAAGCAAATAATTGATGACATGTTTGTGTTGAGCTAGAATCTATGGAGCACATGACTATGTGATGTTTTGTGTTGAGCCAGGAGCTTTAGAACACATGAGTATTTAATGGTTACATTGAGCAAGAGTCTCTGGAGCACATGAGTATTTTAAATGTTTGTGTTGACCGATAAACTCAGAATCACATGAAAAGATAAAAATTGGAAGTGTTGGGCATAAGCCCTAGAGACTTCCAAGTTGATGTTGGGTATAATCTTTGGAACATCAGATCCTTGGTCATTGTATCGCTAGGTGTATCCTACAAATACATCCTAGCATTAGTGTTGAGCGAGGAGCTATCGAATTGCACTAAATTTGTAACTCCATGTTTCTTAGCTTTGAGTATGGGCTATGGATAAATGATAGGAGTCACTGAAAAATTAATATGTCGAGTGAAAATCACTCTCATAAAACATTGATCCCATCTTACTTATTTTCAACTGATTAAATGAAATTTTGAATTTTTGTATCTCATCAAAGTATTGAAGAACTGCCATGTTATACAAGGGAATCCAACATGCAAGGAGGTTTAGAGTTCCCTAACTTAGTTGACATAACCCCTACTTGAAGGCCTTATTGAAGAAAGTGACTAAGCTAAAATAAAGGTGTCATATGATTATGGATCATGCTATATGATACCTAAACTTAAAATGTTAACAAACGGTATATATATAAATATATAATTTATACATGATATGTATAAAAGAGTAAGCATAGTAATAATACTAGTAACTATAAGTAATAATGAAAGGATCCACATGTTATTAAATTATTACTAATGATAATTAAATATTAAATACCTACAAAAGTCAAAGTAGGAACTAGTCAAAAGTTCTTAAATTAAATTTAAATAAATATTTAAATTACCTAAATTAAATAAATAGGGAAACCTTATTTCTAGAAATCAAATGATTCTTGATTTAAGTTCCTATTTTCCTTAAATGTGTGTTTATAAAAAACAAATCCAAAGAGAGGCTTCGATATCTTTGGATGATTCCATAATTTTACCTCTTTATATTCAAGAGAGTTCTTGGAGGACGTTTTTCCTAAGAGGAAAAAGAAAACTGATACACAACATGATATCACAGATAGAGACTCCTTACCTTAGGAGCTCTAATCTACTTGCATGTTGGAACCAGCTCGAGGGGATCCATATTGAAACCAAGAACGGCATGGTTGGGTGGAACATGGTAGTTCCCAAGTTATTGGGTTATCTAAACAGAGGTCAGATCTGTCTATGAACTTGTTAATGCTACATATTTGAGTGTGGAGGATTTTCAACCATTAAAATAGCTTCGACTTGCAGGTATGAGGTTCTTGATTTTTCCTTTCATTTCACACTGGTTTTCCTATTAAATGAGGATATTAAATTCTGAATGGATACTAGTATGTTATTTTTTGCATTATTCTTCCATTACTTACATGTTAGAGTCAATTTTCCCTAGAAGATGTATTTCTTGTAATAGAGGCTAAATTATTAATTTAAGTTAGATTTTCATGTTTACTTTCTAAAAGTTCAAACACAATGGTAAAACATGAGAGTTTAGGTAAATGGGTCTTATTAAACCCTAAAAGATGAAACAATCAACCAAGGAACTATTTAAAACCCAACTTTGTATCTTTTTGTCTCGTGGAAGATTTTATATTTCTAGCATGCTTGTGCTATTGTGAATCATCAAAACAAGTACTTACAAGCTCTAGCATAAATTCTATGCATAAAAGTATAATTTAATTATCAATATTGTAACTTTAAATATTATAACAAAAACATAAAATAAACAGAGTTAACCTATTTTTAAAACTTACCATTTAAACATAAACAAACCCCAAAAAATATCTCCAACTTTATAAATTTACCTACATAGTATGCAAGCCATCTAGACCTTCAAGGTCCATAGGAATGATTTTATTATGAACAATAATCACGCTATCTACCATCCAGATAAGCCTACCAAACTTAAGCATAATACAAACTCGTTATTGAAAATCATATCCATCTAAAATGATTCAAGATCAAATATTGTTGCCACTTCTGCCAAGACAAAACCCACCCGTACAACATTGAACCACCAATGCACGCATCCTTGGATCGAATCCTGTAGGCTCATGTTTTAAAACAAAGGTTATACCAAACCATGCCACGAATAGAATCCTATAGAATTCGATCTGCAAAACTAACAATGTTGTAAAGCTTTACAATTTTCCACTGAAGACAAAAGTAAACTACGCTAACGAAACTAAAATACATGGAGGATTAACCATCGAAACCATACACACTCTAAATGTAACATACCCAAAACAAAACAAAAAAATATGTATTATTTATTCCAGCAAAAAAATTATGTTAATTTTTATTGTAAAGTGTACGACCAAGTGGGTCAAGGATGACTATAATTGAAGAATTATTTATTTTATAAATTAATAAAAGGAGACACCTATTCAGGGGAGACTGTTAAATGAGTGTTCACTTACCACTAGAAGGAAGGAGCAATTGTAGAAAGCTGGTTGAAAAGTGGTAGCACTAGCATTCACTTTCTAGGTGTTGGAGGAGAATATTCCATAATAAAGTGGTCATGCTCCGTGAGAGGTGAATGTGACATCGGTGGTTAATTAAATTCCAAAATTGACCCTAAGATCTAAGAAATCTTATATAAACCATAAACTTTGAGGAAGAGGCTCACTACTCATTCTGATTTTTGAGAGAATGAACTTTGTGATTGCTGCAAATTGAAAAGTCACGCACACAAAGAATTTGATGAGGGGATAGCTAAAGTGATTTTCTAAGATAAGTGTGTTGTTGAGTGTTGTGTTATAGAATTTTGCTGTGTAGCAGAGATCTCTGTCATAGTGGTGTAATGAGAAAGCTCAAGGGTCCTAATAAAGTGATTTGGATGCTTCAGAAAAAGGTTTGGTGGAACACTTTCCCTTGGGTGTTAGTTCCATTCTGTGCAATATTTCTAGGTTCCAAATCTATATCTATAAATTGTTATTTAATTTTGTTTAGGTAAACTGAGATTATTTTTAGGTGTAGTCGCTCTTAAATAAGGAGTTATTTAGCAAATTTTGATGATGTGGTTGCACAAAAAATTGATTAGAAAAGAATGATTTTGAATTTATCTCCTGTATGGTTCCTCTCACCAAAGTGATGGTGGCGTACTCTAGTACAAGAGGATATAGAATTATGTTAAATAAGTAGAATCAGATTGGATGAATAAATGTGTATTATTCTGATTACACAGTATGGGTGCAATATATAGTTATATACAGCCTTCCCTCTAATTTAGAAATCTATATTTATTTTAGAGTTCTAAATTCATAAACATTTACTGTTCATAAAGCAAAATAAAAAAAATTGCATGGTAATTGAAAGGGCAGAAAATTGAAACATCGATGTTAGATCCTATGAGTTTTCTAAGTTCACATCTTAAACTGTTCTACAAATATCAAGTTGAGATGATCGACGAACCTTAGCACTTATTCAAGGATTCCCGTTTGATTTGATATTGTTCTATGTAGTTTTTCTAATTAATAAGTTACAGCTTAGGGCTTATCCCTTTTCCATTCAAATAATATAATAGACAAGGGTCACCTAAAGTTCTAAATCATAACGAAGTCATTATGTTTATAAAAAAAAGATATCTAGCTCGGAACTTACATTTATAAATAAATTACTGAAACTGGAGATTTATGGGGGTTTGAGTTAATTCTACTTATACAGTCAAAGTTATTAAATATCGATTAAGAGAAATAAAATATTATGCAAATAAATCCATAATTAGTATACTACAAATATACCTAATATTGACGTTTTTCTTTTATATACTCAATATCATAATAAAGTTGTGAAAGGGTTTTTACACAATATACCGAGGAGATCTAAACTAAAACTATTATTAGGGAGTTAACCTAGTCTATTTCCATTTAAATCGACTCGTAGAGACCTTATGGCCCACAGATTTAAAGGTTACTCTTGAAGGGTTAAGGCTTCAAGGCTTCACGTCCTTCCTTCTTTTAAAATCCAAGTTAAACAACAATGAATTTTAATAAACAAATAACTCCATTACTGATTTTATCACTACCCTTCTTTGATTACAATTTATAAAATAAAAGAAGTAAAAGGTATTTTAAAACGCAGCACGTTCGGGTCACAATTTCTATTCGAGTGCAGTAACATAGTTTTCAACAATTTCTCTAGGTAAACATCATTTTATTTAGTCACCATCGAAAGCCCTCTTACATACAAAAATTTTGGTTCAAGTTTATAGTTGCTCGTTTCTTTTTAGCTAAATATATTTTCTTTACTTTGTCAAAATGTGTACAGACTCGGGTTTACCTGTAAGACTAAATTTAGAAATTCAGTTTTACGTTGTCCATATGAAGAGACGGGTTCTTGGCAGCCGTTTCTATTTCTCCTACTCCGATGGATAGGTGGAGAATAAGTGTCATGGGGAAACCGGTCCTCTCTCTGCCTATAAATGATCCTTTCATAATACCCATCAAACAAGCTGAAGGAACGCACTGGTGCAGGGTAAGGGAGAGAAATCGTTTTCTGTTCTGTGCTTGGAAAAGTTTCTTCTGTTCTGTGTCTGGAATCAGTCTGAGGCTATCAAGATGGATCAAGGTATTACGAATTTTGCTGTCTATATTCCGCTGTTTATTTATTGCTTATAGAAAGGAAAGTTTCAGATCCTTAAAGCTACTAACATTGGTATGAGAGCAGAGTTTTTTAAACTTTCCTTTGATCGAATGCGATCTGGTTTCGGGGTTCTGCTCCTTTGATTTGTGTGAACCGGGGTTCGTTAAATCGAGTCTCCTCCAGAGTACATTTTAGGGTGTACGGGCTTAACTTTACGCGCCTTCTGCACTTTTTGCACTTATAATGCAGTTCTGTTCCATGCATTTTATTCAGTAATGCTGTTCATCGCAGATAAAAACTTTGTAGTGTCTATGTTGTGCGATTTCGTGGCGTTTAGAAACCGTTGCAAGTTTGTTGGTTGGTTCGTTTTCTTTTTCAGTATTGCCCATTGTTTGAATGTGTTTTGGATACAAGGCTTCTCAATTCATGTATTTAATTTGTCGATATTGGCTACAAAATTCTGATATGTCATACCGACAGGGTATAGGGTATACCGTATGATGGTGCTTGTGAATAATCTCACCTGATTGTGCTTTTGAATAATCCCATAACAATGGCGAGATAATGCTTACCCGCACCCAAAGGCTTTGTCTATTTGAAAGTTGGCTTTGGGATGTAATTGCTGTCTGATATGATATGTAATGCATTTCCCGCACTAAAAGCTTTATAAATTTGAAAGCTAGCTTTGGGATGTAAGTATGGTAATGTGATATGTTTGATGTGTTCATAACAATTGCAAGTTTTAGTCCTACAGTTTTAGCTTATTATGTTTTTTTTTGTCACACCAAGTTACATTGTAATACGTGTCTGCTCCATATTGCAATATTTCTATCCATACACTAAATCATTCTTGTTACTTTATGTTTTAAAGTATTCTTGGTTTAAGACTTTTGTCAAACAGTTCACCATAGCCACAAAGCTTAGCTCACTACAGAAATTTTATTGAACGCAAAATAACGATTCCTTATCAGCTGTTATATAGCATACTGGGACAATTAAGATCTGATATTTTATTAAATTTCTATGTCACATTAAAATGCTTTCTTTTGCCATAGTGAATGATGACAGTACTCTATTTAAACACATTATTGTTGAATCAATATGCAGAGTTGTTACATTGATTTAAGGTCTATATTAAGATACGGTTTGGCAACCACCAAAGTGGTCCAACCGAAAAGACTCATAGATGTTAAGTCAAATTATCAAAATTTAATACTTGTTTCCCCTGGTATTAAGAATGACTCTGCAAATCGCAATTATTTAGTCACAAAAATATTAGGTTGGCCCAAAGGTGCACCAATTTTTGAAACACTATTTAATTGGAATGGGATGATTGATGGGTATTCACAATTGAGGCAAGTACGGATACTCAAAGGTAACGTACTTACTTAGTTGTGAATATTTTATCAAACAGTGCTATTAGGTGGTAAAAGGAAATCACCATAATTGTCAATAGATTACCATAAGATTAGCCCAAAGGTAGGTCACGGTGATACTATTTACTATTGTTTAACCATGATTTTCAAATTGCTTATAACTCTTAGCATTAATATCACATAACGTGTATTTATGATTGCAGTATCAGTTCCCATTTCGTTGCATTCGCATGCCTCTTCTGTCCCGCTCTTGAATGGAATGAATTTCTCAGATTGGAAAGAACAGGTTCAATTTCACTTTGGTGTTCTGGATCTGGATGTAGCACTGGAA
>LPNX010996551.1:0-10123 GCA_001517045.1 Pseudotsuga menziesii | reverse complement strand
TTTGTTTAAGAATACATCTTTTGTTGGTTCGGGCATTCTTTCTGATGGTTTATACAAATTAAAACTTGATAATCAATTTGCTGAAACTATTCTTACCTTACATCATAATGTTGGTATTAAACATAGTCTCACGAATGAAAATTCCTCATACTTGTGGCATAAAAGGCTGGGACATATTTCCAGAGAAAGGTTACTTAGATTAGTAAAAGATGGGATTCTCTTGAACCTAGATTTTTCTGATCTTGGAATGTGTGTAGATTGTATTAAGGGAAAACAAATAAAACACACCAGAAAAAGTGCCACAAGAAGTACTGAGCTTCTTGAGATTATCCATACAGACATTTTTGGGCCTTTTGACAATCCATCTTTTGGTGGAGAAAAGTATTTTATCACCTTTATTGATGATTTTTCACGTTATGGTTATGTCTATTTGCTGCATGAAAAATCTCAAACGGTGGATGCCCTTGAGTTATATATCACTGAGGTTGAAAGACAATTAGATAGAAAGGTGAAAATCATTAGATCTGATAGAGGTGGTGAATACTATGGAAAGTATGATGAAACAGGGCAGTGCCCTGGCCCATTTGCTAAAATCCTTGAAAAGCACGGCATATGTGCACAGTATACTATGCCTGGAACGCCACAGCAGAATGGTGTAGCTGAAAGGCGTAATCGTACTTTAATGGATATGGTTAGGAGTATGTTAAGTAATTCCAATTTACCCAAATCATTATGGATGTATGCTCTTAAGACCGCTGTATACTTATTAAATCGGGTTCCTAGTAAGTCAGTTCCAAAAACCCCTTTTGAACTGTGGACAGGAAGGAAACCGAGTTTAAGACACCTGCATGTTTGGGGATGTCCAGCAGAGGTTAGATTGTACAATCCACATGAAAAGAAATTGGATTTTAGAACGATCAGTGGTTACTTTATTGGTTACCTTGAAAAATCCAAAGGGTATAGGTTTTATTGCTCTAATCACAGTACAAGAATTGTAGAGACCGGTCATGCCAGATTCATTGAAAATGTTGCGAGTGATAAATTACAAAATGTGGTTATCCAAGAAGTTAGGGTACAAGTTCCTGTACCTATGGCTTCAAAGGAAATTGTTGTTCCTATCATTGATGAACAACCTAACGATATTGAACAACAAATTAATGAACCACCACTCCATAATGAGGCTGTCACCAATGAACCCATAATAGATGGACCACAAGAAGTAGTATTAAGGAGATCTCAAAGGGATAGGAGGTCTGCTATTTCGGATGATTATGTGGTTTATCTACAAGAATCTGATTTTGATATAGGAACATGTAAGGATCCGGTTTCATTTTCACAAGCCATAGAAAGTAATGATTCTGCTAAATGGATTAATGCCATGAATGATGAATTGAAATCAATGGACCAAAATGAAGTCTGGGATCTCGTTGAATTTCCCGAAGGATACAAGAAAGTTGGTTGTAAGTGGGTCTTTAAGACCAAACGTGACTCTAAGGGTAATATCGAACGATATAAATCTAGACTTGTGGCCAAGGGTTTCACTCAGAAAGGAGGCATTGATTATAGAGAGACCTTCTCTCCTGTGTCCAAGAAAGACTCACTTAGAATCATTATGGCATTAGTAGCTCATTATGATTTAGAACTGCACCAAATGGATGTGAAAACTTCTTTTTTGAATGGGAATTTGGAGGAAGATGTCTATATGGATCAACCTAAAGGTTTCTCCATTAAGGGAAAAGAACACCTGGCTTGCAAACTTAAGAAATCAATATATGGTCTTAAACAGGCTTCCCGGCAATGGTATCTTAAGTTTCATAATACCATTACCCCTTTTGGATTTAAGGAAAACACTGTTGATCGATGTATATATCTGAAGGTTAGTGGGAGTAAATTTATATTTTTGGCCCTGTATGTTGATGACATATTGCTTGCCACCAGTGATCTTGGTTTATTACGCGAAACCAAAAAGTTTCTCTCTATGAATTTTGAAATGAAAGATATGGGTGAGGCATCTTACGTGATAGGAATTGAAATATTCCGGGATCGATCACGTAGAATGCTAGGATTGTCTTAGAAGGCTTATATCGAAAGAGTTCTAGAGAAATTTGGAATGGATAAATGTTCAGCTGGTGATGTCCCTATTCAGAAAGGGGATAAATTCATCCTTATGCAATGTCCGTAGAATGAATGGGGACGAAAACAGATGGAAAGAATTCCTTATGCTTCTGCGGTAGGAAGTTTAATGTATGCACAGACTTGCACTAGGCCAGACATCAGTTTTGGAGTAGGTATGCTGGGAAGATACCAAATTAATCCTGGATTGGAACACTGGAAAGCTGCAAAGAAAGTGATGAGTTACTTGCAGGGAACGAAGGATTACATGCTCACATTTAGGAGGTCTGATAATCTGGAGGTGATTGGCTACTCAGACTCAGATTGTGTTGGATGTGTTGACAGTAGGAAGTCTACTTTTGGCTATTTGTTCCTATTAGCCGGAGGAGCAATATCATGGAAAAGTGCGAAGCAAACCATCACTGCTTCATCCACTATGGAAGCTGAATTTGTGGCATGCTTTGAGGCCACGGTTCATGGATTGTGGCTACGAAATTTTATCTCAGGACTTGGGGTTGTCGACTCTATTGCCAAGCCGCTGAGGATTTACTGTGATAATGTCGTAGCTGTATTCTTCTCTAAAAATGACAGGTATTCTAATGGTGCTAAACACATGGAACTGAAATACTTTGCCGTTAAAGAAGAAGTTCAGAAACAACGAGTGTCAATTGAACACATAAGCACTCTGCTCATGGTTGCAGATCCATTGACAAAAGGATTGCCACCGAAGACATTTAAAGAACATGCTTATAGAATGGGGATTGAACGTAGCACATAACAGTTGCTACCTTTATGAGATGAATCACATAATGTTGTTTGTTTTAATTGACACTCTGAGATCTTAATAAAAGCGTTTCTGTTTGATAAATCTTGTTTTAAAAGTGTACGTACATGTATGAGAATAAATGAATGATAACAGGAATAGTCTCTAACAAGGGACATTATTGTTGGACCTTATGAAATCACTCCTTGTTTACAGACTTATTAAACAGGTTACTAATGTCGTGGTGCATGAAAGGGACTATGTTGTCCTATTAACATGGAACCGTCATGACTCGCATTACTAGGTTGTTTAATTATAGTATTATGATGACCAAACTAAAAACCAAGATGAATGTGACTTATGGCGCACCTAATGTATACTCTGATAAACTCTAACATTAAGTTATCATATGTGCCAAGTGGGAGAATGTAAGACTAAATTTAGAAATTCAGTTTTACGTTGTCCATATGAAGGGACGGGTTCTTGGCAGTCGTTTCTATTTCTCCTACTCCGATGGACAGGTGGAGAATAAGTGTCATGGGGAAACCGGTCCTCTCTCTGCCTATAAATGATCCTTTCAGAATACCCATCAAACAAGCTGAAGGAACGCACTGGTGCAGGGTAAGAGAGAGAAACCGTTTTCTGTTCTGTGCTTGGAAAAGTTTCTTTTGTTCTGTGTCTGAAATCAGTCTGAGGCTGTCAATATGGATCAAGGTATTACAAATTTTGATGTCTATATTCCGCTGTTTATTTATTGCTTATAGAAAGGAAAGTTTCAGATCCTTAAAGCTACTAACATTACCACCACAGTTTCAAGCAAAGAAGTTTTCTTTTAAAGGAAAATAAAAATACTTAAACTCTTTTATGACACACGTGTTGAGAGTTTGTTCTCAATAAACATAATTAACGAAATAAAAACTTGTAGTTATTAAAGGAATATGCAATAGACACAGGGACTCCATCAACGTTGACTTGACTCTCTATCTTGACTATCGACAGCTCTTAGAGTTACAGTATTAAAATTAGACTTATTAAAACCAAATATATTATCTTGAAGTATGATAAAACGACACCAAACACGATTTTCCTTAAAAACATGGAGTTTGCACAAAGTTACTAAAATGTTTTAAAAAAAGTTTCAAAACCTCACACGACAATTTTGATCTAAGTCTATATTACTTGTACATCTCCAGATTTTACAAATAAAATATTTTTAACCCTATTACCGTCCTAAAGAAGGTAACAAGAGCCTTCTCCAAAACACTGGAATACCACAGAGTGACCAGAAACAATGATATATAGATATAATATATCTAAAACTCTTATGATCTTGCCGTAGAATTTATGTTTTCAAAACCATTTAAGCATACCACGAAACCGTCTCTCAAGGAGTTGTGGAAGGAAAGATAGAGGTCTTACAAGTTCAGGAGAAGACATAGGAACCAACATTTTCTCCCACGTGTAAACATTACGTTAACTAGAAGTAATCCATTATCTTCGAAGGGAGAACATAGTATTAACAAATATGATTTTTTTTCTAAAAACTATGGAGTACCGAGAAGACTTACCAGTTGAACATTTAAGATACCAAAGACCCAAGCATTAGAAAAATGAGGGTTTAGACAATCTTTGCGAACTGAATAGTTTGGTTACACATGAATAACCAGGTTAAGGCTCTTCCATCCTTGTTGAACGATGAGGGATGTCGTTGCAGAGCGAAAAAAACACAAGATCCAAGGACAGTGTGAACAAACAAAGCCATACAACAACACTATCTTGGGGTTGGCACATTAACTGAAATACAATAAAACCCTTATGGTTTACTTCCCATGCAATGGCGATAGCTGGAGAGCACTTGTTTTCATAGTTCGTAAACTTCATATCGAATCCTTGTCCTGTCCTTAAAAAGGTTATCGAATTAAGTTGAGTTTTATACATCTTACCAACCCTAATACACCTAGCATTATCTTGGTCGCCACCTTGGATTTTGGGTAAAAGATGATTTAGTATTATAACCCTTTTGATTTCATACCCATAACCAAGTGGGGTGGATCCTTGGGAACATAAGTGAAAATTTAAACAAAATAAAGTATATATATAAAGTATTTCACAAGATTAGACCTAAGGTCCAAGCCAAACCTTAGTTTCATTCTTGTCTTAATCCATAGGTTGATTTATTTTCAAGGGTATGGTCAGAACATCCAAATCTCTGCACATCATAGATAAGAAATTTTTATGTTTTAGCAATAATCGACTAAGTAAGACCATGATCCTTCTTTTACACAGCTCTTGGTTTGACTCAAATGACAACGACAATGAATTATCTAATACAACAAGGTATATCTAGATTAGTTGCCATAAAGTAAATATTTGAGGAAAAAACACCAACCAAGCTAGCTAACTGATGACTTAAAACTTGACGCCCATGATACATGATAAAGAGAAGTTCAAGTATTAACAAAACTCTAAGTACTATCTAGTAAAATCATGTTATTTACTTTTAGTAAACAATTTTTTTTTGTATTTGTGAATTTTAGGGTTGTTACACTACGCATTTCACATAAGGGTTGAGATCCCAGCTAGCAAGCTTGAACCCAAAACCCAGTTTTAAACCGTAATCAAAATAATTGCTCTATCAATGTTCCACATTAAACAAAACAAAATATACATGTTGCATTTAATTATTAAGGCTCACAACCAAGAGGT
Source organism: Pseudotsuga menziesii (assembly GCA_001517045.1). NCBI lineage: Eukaryota > Viridiplantae > Streptophyta > Pinopsida > Pinales > Pinaceae > Pseudotsuga > Pseudotsuga menziesii. Next base: position 4,542 of record LPNX010996551.1, on the reverse strand, counting down.
AAAAACCCCACTAAAACTATCTATTAAAGATAGAACCCAAATATTTTAAAAAATGCCAACATAATCAATTTAAAAACCTACTGTGTGTGCTGTCCTAACCAAGGAATTTACATTTTTGCTACAATAATCCAAGCTTTCGGCCATATCCATAAACAGCCATAGGTATGTAACTTAAATTTTAAATGACCAATTAAATAACATTTGTCAGTGAGAAGCTAAACACAGTCGCAAATCGACAACAGTGCCATTGCATGCAATGGCAATGTCGTAAGTTAACCTCATTGTTTAAAATCAAAACGAGGTACTTCCATTAACATACCAAAACCAACGTTTAAGTCTTAAACATCAAAATGATTACAGACATGGCCAAAGGCCAACATTTAAAATAATATTTACATACACATCACTCGATGCTCATTAAACGAAAGAAGTCCCATACAGTCGAAAACCCACAGTAAATATATGCACGACAATTATCTTTACATAACAGTCCTTAAAATCTCTGTTAAAACATCTATACACAAATTTAATAGTTCAAGCTTGTTTTTATAGGGCTTACCCATGAAGGGTATTGTAGACATCCTGGTAGATACCACGACCCACAAATCGAAGCCCTGTTACCTTTAAAATTAAACAGAGGCCTATTAGAAGTATTCTAAACCTCCACCCGAAAAAAACAAAGTTATAACGCTGCAAACCCAAGTGGAGAACATACCTTCCAATGTACACAGCAAACCAGTCCTCCATGCTGTGAAAAAACCAGAGAGTCTAACAGAGCAATAACCCATAGCAGTGACAAATGGTTTTCCCATCCACGATAGACCAATAACAGGGTTCAATTTCCCCCATCCCAAGGAGCATTTACTCTGCCACCCTGTCCACCACCAACGTCATGATATTTACCCTCATACCTATAGTTTAAAACCCACAAATGCAATTTTGTATTGGAATCACCATCAAAACCCTCGTTGACATCGATAAGCCAAGGTTGCATGGCATATAGAATATGCCATGAATGTCTCTACATAAATATCATGTTACACATAAACTTTAATAAATTATGGTTAATTCGTATGACTTAAGCCTCTAGGCATAAAAACATTCCAAACCATATGTTATAAATACTAAGCATAGGAATAAAATTTATTAAGTCCTACGCCATAATAATAATGTTAGTTCCAAGTATATGCATGTCTTATCAACCCCAACTCTGCATAACCATTAATGTAATTGGTAGCAGTAGGAATATTAAGGCCATGAATCTAGTCTTGTCATCTTCGAAAGGCATGTAGTAGTATAGCATAGATAGCATGCCGAAATTTAGGTGTCGTAGCAAGTTTTCACCATCTAATGAACCTGCACAAAGGAAGCATAAGTTTGCATTAGTTCGTCATGAACTAAGTAAACCCCGTAATAGTAAGTAGAACCATTTACCTCTCTAAGTGGTCCTATAAGGGATACCAATCTTGCCACTCCACCCCTTTAATAGTTAAATACAAGTCAAGACTTCCATAATTAAATTCATAAACAATGAACGAAACGGATATCCATGAAGTAAGACATAACTACGCAAATACTTGTTAAGTAGTAAAAAACTAGCAGAGTAATCATTTAAACCATTTCAAGTAAAATAAACATAGTGCATAATTACATCAACAGTTACATAGGAAAACATATAGAAATGATAAGGAAAGCTTATGACACTTCGGTGTAGAATACAAAGATCGACATATTCTGCAAAAGATGAATTAATTTCCAAAATAGGTAGTAATTAACTAGCCTACAATTTTATTTTATTTTTTCAAATTTTAGGGACATTACAAGTGTTATCAGAACCCAGTTTCAACACTAAGAGACCTAATGGGCGTGCAAAACATTCATTGTAGAAAATTAAGTATGTTTTGAGATTTTGTTGACTAACATAAAATTTTCATGTTATTAAAAATGTGTAATTACACGATTCAAAGAACATTTCAGATAATGAACACAGAAGAAGACAACAACCGGAAAGAAAATTTTAATAACCCCACATGGGAATACGAACTGGTGGTTGAACTAAATTACGATATACTAAAAACCATACAAAGTCTTCAAGCGGACCCACAGAGTTTCAAGGATGATAACCTGAATGAAATAAAAGAACAACAAGCAATTAATGAATCTTTACTGCGGAACATTACGAGAGGAATCCCATCGGGAAAACCCACTCATTCAACCAACAAATTTAAGAGAGAGTTCTATCATAAATGGGCCAACAACCCAAAGGAAGAAGGAAGAGAAGAACACAACCCTGAACCACCAGAAAGATATTGTCACAATCCTTCCAGTAATGAATATTTTTCTCCTTGCAGAAAGGAATAGATAAATGATGGCAATATCCAGGGAGAGCTCAGAAAGATAAAATCCTCAACCTATGAGGGAGAGAGGAACACAGGGAAGAAATATGAAGAATGGCTTCTAGGTATGAGTAAATATTTTCAAGTACATATATACTCTAGCAAGAAGAAATACCATCTAGCCATTTGTAATTTAAATGGAAAAGCAACTAGATGGTGGAGAGACCTAAAGAACACCAAGAAAGATGAGGTAAGAGAAATACGATGGCATAATTTTTGTGAGGAAAAATACATGTCGAAAAGGTTTTTTGACAAAAAGGTGAAAGAATTTCATGAATTAAGGATGGGTTCCATGACTATGGATGCTTTCATTAACATATTTTTGGATCTGTTACATTATGTTCCTTACATAAAGGATGAGAAAGTGAATATACAACATTTTTTAGGATGTATTCCTCCCAACTTTCGAGAGAGATTTGAATTTGACATGCTTAAAACATTAGACACCACCCTACACAAAGCTAGGATTTACTATGAGCATGGATAGCTAAGGAAAGAGAACATCAACAGAAGAATAGATAGGTCTAGGACCTTCTTGAACAATCGCAAACTGAGTTTCAACCCACCACCTTACAGAAAAAAGAACAATAGTTTTACAGCCAATAAGAACTTCAACAAAATAGGTGTGAAGCCATATTTACCAAATCCAAATGATAACAAACCAACAACAAATGGGGGAACCAATGTTTCCCCACTGCAAATCAAATACTGGAAATTACAAGGGCCCCATTATGCCTGAAACTATAAGAATAAGAACAATGGATTCTTGTGCAACTTGCAAGAAGAACCAATGGTAGAAGAAAAGGATGGAATATTATGTTCATTAACATATTTTTGGATCTGTTACATTTTGTTCCTTACATAAAGCACGATAAAGTGAATATACGACATTTTTAATGATCTATTCCTCCCAACTTTCGAGAGAGATTTGAATTTGACATGCCTAAAACATTGGACACCACCCTACACATAGCTAGGCTTTGCAATTAGCATGGATAGCTGAGGAAAGAGAACATCAACAAAAGAATAGATATGTCTAGGACCTTCTCGGACAACCACAAACTGAGTTTCAACCCACCACCTTACAGAAAAAAGAACAATAGTTTTACATCCAATAAGAACTTCAACAAAATAGGTATAAAGCTATATGTACTAGCTCCAAATGATAACAAACCAACAACAAATGGGGAAACCAATGTTTCCCCGCTGCAAATAAAATGTTGGAAATTACAAGGGCCCCATTATACCCGAGACTATAAGAATAAGAACAATGGATTCTTGTACAACTTGCAAGAAGAACCAATGGTAGAAGACATAGCTCGAACACCACGGATCTATGTAGCCTTGGATGGTTGACAGGAAGACCATCATGCTACCATGGTTGAGATAGAATGTAAGGTTTACAAAACTTCTATTTCAATATTGATTGACCCTGGTGCTTTCCGAAGCTATGTATCTCCTAAAACTGTGGATGTATGTAAACTAGACAAAGTTAAACATGAGAAACCTTGGCTGGTGCAATTAGCCACGGATACAAAACGAAAGGTTTCTGCAATAGTTAAAGACTATCACTAGTACAAGTGATCAATTTTGCCACGGCAAAACGTGGCAATATCCACGGAAAAGCATGGATATTGCCACGTCTAAGTGTTTTTTTTTCGTGGAAACAATTCCGTCGCAATAGAGACGACACCTAATTTGCGTTGCAAGAGCGCCAATGTTTTATATTTCGTTAGATGTCTAAGTCATCGCTATATCCACGCCTGACCATCTCTGTATCCACACCTAGCTGTCGCTGTATCCACGCCTGGCCGTCTTTGTATCCACGCCTTGTCGTCGCTGTATCCACGCCTGGCCGTCGCTGTATCCACGCTTTGTATAAGTTTTTTTTTTTTAAATGCAAACACCAGGAATAGCGACGGGGATGCTATACCAGCGACGGGCAGGCAGATTGGTCATGTAATAAGAGAGAACCAGCAAGGAAACAGGTGCACTTGTTGAAAACCATTGATAATCCAAAGCAATTTTCACCTAAGCCTCTACACGATCTAGCCACTTTTTGCAATACTTTAGGATCTCTTATCTCTTTCCATAAACCTCTTTGTTATGGCCTTGGTATGGAATGGAATGTACCTGTCAGTTTGTT
>LPNX010996532.1:214840-228534 GCA_001517045.1 Pseudotsuga menziesii | reverse complement strand
ACCTAGATAGTAGTCTTCAGTCAGAATTATTGTTTAAAGAAAAGAAAAGCAAACAAAAAGAAAATTATTATGTTTATGGAACAGATTCTGGAAAGTTTTTGGAAAAGTAGATTTCTATACTCTATGCTGATGGTTTAGGTTATTATTACTATGAAGTATTTTGTTTCGATCAGGATATTTTTAAGTTATCCCTAACTAGATCTATGTTCCAAAAGATGGAATATTTCTGAGTTATACTTATGAATATAAATAAAAATAATGGTTTTTATTTAGATAAAGAATTTTTGATTGTTTTTAATAAGTTTTAAGATTTCGTTTATATCATTGTAAGTTGTATGAGCAGAGATAACTGGTTCACCCAGGTCGTGGCCATTTGTTGGGAGTCAGCAACAACCCCTTCATTTTTCATTAGGATGAAGGGGGATCAGCTCTCTTTTATGATTTACCTATTAAAAATTATAAAGAGTGCCTTCAGAATCTTCGATTCTAAAGGTACTCTCAATTATAGAAGAGTCAAGTGACATATTAGACGCTGATGAAAACATTTTCATAAACTTGATAATTAGCAGCTGTAAGTTTCATAAATTTTTATATAATCAATTCTATCATTAATTAATCTATCTGATTATATATGTTCAGTTAAGAAACTTAAAAGGATAGTATGCTAATTGGGGATCAACGAAAACACATTTTGAATTTGTTTTAAAATGGTTATTGACAAGATATTATAAGTTCTTAAAATCCCTGGAACTAAAGGTGAATTATTAAATAAAAATTCTTATTAAACCTAAAAGTTTACATTTCATATGTAACTTAAATATCATNAATAAAAATTCTTATTAAACCTAAAAGTTTACATTTCATATGTAACTTAAATATCATACCATGACTTTGTAAAATTGTATATATGTAGCTAGTGAAAAAGCAAATAAATGAGTATCATTTGGAGATCTTCATATGTCATAGTTTTATAGCTTAGTATCCTATCAAATTCGATTTGGGATATTAATGGATGGGATTTTGTAAAGTTTTAAAATTATATTTATATTTATGAGACTTTATGTATATACATAAGTTAGATCATTAGTTAGTTGTATTATAAACACTAGGGTTTACTGTTTCGACACTATATTAACATGTTAATAAACACTACCACCTTTCACGTATAATCTGGAAGAGATCATCAATCGACGTTTTATGAGGATACATGACCCATATGACAAATAATTAACACCTGTTACTTGGACCGCTGCGTTGGCATGAAGATTTGGCTAACACCTTTTGTTTTAATTGACAGCTGTGAATATATTAATGAATCGTATCAGCAGGATTTAATGTTGTATATGACTGATAACCATTCCATTTCGTAATGCTGTACGAACTCATCATGACCACTGTGTGTAATCAATGTCTCGATTTACGATTCATGAATCGAATAATCCCTGATATGTAGAATTGGTTAGGATTTACAGTTAGTCGTGGTTAGTCATGCATTTATCATAGCAAAATGCTGGTTGTAGTGTTCATCATCGCTAAATTCGATTGAAATGGCCAAACTTAGAGCCCTCATCTCTGTCAGGTATGAAGCATATGAGGATTTGACATTTCCCATCATGTCTTTTACCTGGGTGCCTATCCCTTCCCTCTTCACGACTCCATTCATTCCATTTCGTAATCAGGATAGTAGTGAGGAAGCCATGGCTTCGCTGAGTTGTTTTGAAATCTCAGGGTCAGAGCTTGTTGAAGCAGATGAGAAGGTTGCCCTGCTATTTGAAAAGGTTGGATGGGGTCAGTGCTTTAGGTGCTTTGATGGCCATAACGTAGAGGTGACCAAACTGTTTGCTTTGAGTTTGAAGGAAAACATAGCATAGATTGGGGATTTTTAGTTTATCATTGACGAAGACAAAATTGTAGAGGCTACAAAGCTCCCACAAACTGGAGAGCGATGGTTTAAAGGTGGGAACGTGAATAAAAAGAAGTGTCAATCCTTGCTGCTGCCTTTGCCGGCCAGTGCAAAACTGAAGATTGGGGTTTCGGTCAGGTTCTCGAAGCCAGAATGGTGAGTCTTCTACGAGATCTTGGTCAGGTACGTATCGTGCGATGGACGATTTTCTCACCTACACTATTATCACCTACGACTACTGTTAGCATTAAAAGGCTGTAAACTTAATTTGCCGTTTTATCTATGGCAAAGTCTGAAAAAAATGTCGCATTCCGTTCAAAGTTTCGATAATCCTGATAGAAGTCTATTTCATCATGGTTTAGTCAAAATTATAATACAACATCAACTGTCTCTTATTGGTAAATCGTGGGATGAATTTTTAATTGAATGTCAATTGGGGCCGACTCAATATTGGCCAAACCCTTCCCCAAAGACCTGTAGGAAATGAAAGGCTACTGTAAAACCCGAGGTTAGTAATGTTCATGAGGCTGAATCAAAAGGATAAAGGGCTTGAGGAAGCCAATCCACCCATAAATGCTGGTATCAGTGATGATGGTGTCAGGAGCGTAGCTCCCTGTTACTCTGAAGCAACCTTGAACCAATCCCCATCTGATAAACGCTGTAGTACTCCTGCAAAAACAGAGGACAGGTTAACCAAAAATGAAGATGTTAACACTGTTGATTATAAAAATCTCTCTGAGCTAAATACTCCTCATAAACTTGGCAATGAGTCTATGCATAAGCTAGAACAACTAACACAGGTATGCTGTGACAGAGGAGATTTTGAATCAAAAAATCTTGTGTTTGTTTGTTCGAGGAGAGCTACTAGAAGCATGAATAATGCACCTACAGCTTCTGTTCCTATGACTAATCAACATGGTACTCAACCTTCGATTGTCCATATTGAGGACGACGTTCCATCGTTGGTTCCCGAAACTACTCATATAAATGAACCCACTCTTATAAAGAATAATAGTGCAAAATCGGTTAAAGACATTACAGAGTCGGGTAAGGCAGAAGTTGATCCATCGTGTATGGACGCCTATGGTTCAGGGCCAGAGCCATCTTTTATGAGTTTTCAATCACCTGGTCAAAACATAGATAATCCTGATCCTCCTCAGGCAGCTGATTCGTGTCATGAAAACGAAGAAGAAACTCTTCAACAAGTCCTGGACAGGGTATACAAGACTAAGATTATAGAATTGAAGAATGAACTTAAACGGTGTCAAGCTAATGCAGATTTAAAGGAGGAGGAAAATAAGACGTTCAGAGAAGAATTATTAAACTGGATCAACAGGTGGAAGGAAGTGAACATCAAGAAGAACCAGTACAAAAAGGAAAAAAAATCAATGATAGGTACAAATCAACATTTGCTTGAACAAGTAGAAAAACAAAAGCTAGTGATCATGAAGCTTAAAGCCAAATTAGCCGAAGCCAGAAGAGTGGTCGATTTGCAAAATAGAGCTTGATGATTATTTCCATTTTCAGTTACATGATTTGTCTCTCTGTCAACAGGTAATAAAAGCTTTTTTGTGCATGCCTGTAAAATCTGCGATTTTATAGGCACACATAAATTATAGTTTCTTTTGTTATTTTGGTTAAAATTGGTTTTAATGAGATGATTTTGTTTGTTTAAAACAGGTGGGTATGTCATCGCTATTCTCCACAGTTTCAGGACGTTTCTAATATTCTGGATTTCAGTTGGAAGACGTGGATGTGTATTGAAGATTGGAATTTCGACATAGCCACGAATTTGCCAGTTCCTTTAAACCAACAAATGTCTCAGGCTAATTGTTTTTATTATCTTCTAGTGACAAGTGTTTGATGAAAAGAGATTCGATACTCTTTGATAGTGATAGGACTCCTATAGTATTGCATATAGCATTTATGGGAAAACTGAATCGAAAGTGTAGTAATATTATATAAGCTAGTAATTGTTAGGAGATGGTGGATGGAGTGACTGAAGAGAAACATACTCGAGATATTATTTTGATAATAGTTTTGTTCCTGGCTGAAGTTTGATCTTTGGAAATGGGATATGACTGGAAATCTCCAAGTTGATATCGTGATTGGTATTGTTTTGGATACTCTTTATATTTCAGTATATGATCTTCTATTTTAACATTAATACAGTATACTTTGTTATGCTTGTGTTTATTAATACGTATTTCACTTTTTCAACACAACATTGTATTTGAATTAGTATGTCTTTTCACTGAATTCATCAGTGTTTATACTGAAAATTCAAGATATAGGAATATATATTTATGTCCGTTAGATATCATTTGTATTTTGGCAATGATTTCATACTAAACATTATCTCTTATTCAAATATCTAATGTTGGTTATTAGTTATTAATTAATTAGACATTTCAGAAAATTTGAAGTAATTGTTTATTTCAGTTGCTCTGATAAGTTATTTTTTTTAGCAGAATGATTTAATGAGGAAGGTTTAAATATTTGTGTTTAGATCTTACCCCTTATCCTTCTGTTCATCCTTATATTAATTAATAATTAATATAATATTCAAACTCGCTCTCAGCTGAGATAGGATAGATAGGACAGTTAAGATAGTTTAGTTATTATTATCCTAGTATAGTTGCATTTAACAGTTGTTAAATAAAATTTGTGTAATTTTTAGAATAATTTTAATAGTCTTTTATATTTACAAAAACTCTTCAAAAATTGAAGACTTTCCTTAAAAAAGCAATTGTAGGATACCTTAGGTAGTTGAAAATAATTTTTAGGGTTTATTTAGACAAAAATAACATTAGGATAGATTTTTGCTGAATTTTAGTTTCTCCTTAAGAGAAAAATTCAGTTGGTAGCAGGACCATAACCTGCGAGATTTTGCTATTCCAAACACACCGGACGCAGCTTTAAGCTGATTGTGTGGGCATAATCTCCTTGTTGGCCCAGATCAGAAAATCAGGCCAACACGGTCTTAGAAAAGAAGACAGGTTGGATGGGGCTGGAAATTTCAGTCCTTGGAAGGCTAGAATAGTGCTGATTTTACAGGATAATGAACTATGAGATATAGTGAACAACACTACTACAAATCCCATGACTATTCCCACTGATGCAGTGGCTAAGGCCGGCATTTGACAAGAGGGATATAAAGGCCAATAGAATCCTTCTTGATGCAATTAAAGATCACGCGATTCCACACATTTCAAGTAAAGATCATGCTCATCAGATGTGGACTGCTTTAACTAACTTATCAAGAGAGAAGTTAAAGAGAAATCACATAAACAAGGGTGAGAATATGACCACTTACCTCACCAGGATTACATAGGTTTGTGATGAGCTTGGAGCTATAGGTGAGGTGATATAGAGTGTTGAGTTGGTGCATACAACCTTGAATGGTGTGGCGAAGCCATGGGCTGTATTTGTGGAGTCAGTGGTTGCTCATGAGCACATGCCTTCTTGGGATTGTCTTTGGGATGATTTCATACAGGAGGAGACACGTAGAGGGATATGTACAGGGCAGTACATCTCACATCAAAGATGATGAGGAGAATGTGGCATTAGCAGCAAAGGGGAAGAAGAAGAAGCCCAAGAAGGGTTCCAGGGGTGGAACCAAGTAGCAAGATGGAGAGGAGAAAGACATGAGCAAAGTGAAATGCTTTGCTTTCCAGAAGTTTGGGCATTATGCTGGACAATGCCCAAACATGAAGAAGAAAAAACAATAGACAACAACTTCATTAGAGATTGATGAGTACGCTGCCATATTTGAGAGAGATTTTTATCTCTTTGTTGGTGTTTGTGTAGAGAGAGCATCATCCATCACCAGCAGGGACATTGAGGATCACATGGAGCATTCCATGATTGTTGGGCATTCGTTGAGTGCTTCCACTACTCCCTCCAGTTGGTACATTGATAGTGGAGCTTCGAGTCACATGACAGGTGATCGAGACATGTTCAACAAGATGTCAGAGACAGATTTGGAGTTGGAGGTTGTATTGGGCAATGATACAGTGGTGAGAGCAGTTGGGCATGGGACAGTCTGCTTTGACAGGGAGTCCATGCAGCCTATGTTTCTGAGGGATGTCTTGTATGTCCTTGGGATGAAGAAGAACCTTATATCAGTTTTCACGATTGAGGACAGAGGCATCGGAGTATATTTCCTAGATGGGAAAGTACACATCTTTCCCCAAGCAGAGGGTCCATTTGCTTCATATGTGATTGGAGTCAGATGTGGGAAACTATACAAGCTTCTCTTCCAGCCACATCATGCACTGTCACACACTCATAGCAGTAGTGAGTTGTGTGAGTTATGGCACGAGAGGATGGCCCACCTTCATCATCCATCTTTGAGGATGCTGAGAGACATGACTACAGGTATGCCAAATTTCAGCACAGAGCTGAGTGGTGTATGCAGAGGCTGTGCTTTGGGAAAGTATACCAAGACTACTTTTCCGAGCAGTGATAGCAGATCATAGGGAGTGCTAGAGTTGATACATTCAGATTTATGTGATCCCATGTGTTGTCGCCGAAACTGGCACGTGAGTGCTAAAGCCCAAAATGCGAGCACGTCGGCCCGGTGACAACTCTCTCTCAAGAGGCCAATGTCACCACACCCCTCTCTCCTCGCTTCAGGCTGGCTCTTCTCCAGCTCTAGGGGGTTTCCCTAAGTTAGGATCGCTAAGGCAGGTGCAGCTGAGGGCAAGGTGATCTGAAGAGGCTGCCTTAGAGAAACATGGGGAACAATAAATGAAGGGATTGTACTCGATGGACAGGAAGGGAAGGGAGGATCAGTCATCGAGGGAAGACTAGTGCCAGTACCAGAAGGGTAAATGGGGTCAGAAGGGGACTCAAAAAGGCTTTGCGTTTCACAGAAGGGAGACTAAGCTGGTCAGTTCCATAATCAGAGGCAAGGAGAATGGAAGTATAACTGACTACTATCCATTACCTAGACCTTTGAAAACGTAACGACAACAATTAACTTGGCAGCTGCAAATGCTTGCCCAATGTGCTAGATTATAGACTTCTATGCAGGCTTGGTCTATAATTTATGAAAAAACACAGAACTACGACAGAGATGCCCAAAATATCCAAGAACTCAACTTGATTTTTTCTTTATTAACTTTGGGGAAAAATCCTCCCAGCCAAATTTTCCATGATTACAATGGAGAAGGCTGGCCTTTTAATAAGCTCAAAAAGCCATTCTCATAAACAATAATAAAATAAAATAAAGTGAAAAAGTGGGATCCAGATCCACTTTTTCCTCAATCAAAACCACTAAACTCTAAAGGTTAACTTCTACTTTATCTTTAGCCACTACAAAGAATTTATTACATATGACTCATACTTTAACTAAAGTATAACACACCCAAACATAAAAAATGCACAAACTTTCACGCTGAGCTAAGGCTGGCTTTCACGCTGAGCTAAAGCTGAGTGCCAATGATTTTGAAGAATCGGCTACTAAGATGATAGCCGTGATGATGGTGAAAGCAGACGTCAGATAGGAAACAACAAACATGGGCCTCCAAGCGCTCCATCCTCCACACAATCAGCACAAATCTGCCAACGAACACATGGATTCTTCAAACTGCAGTGGAACTGCCCCCAACTGTTTACTAGTTGTTTCCAATGCTTCACGCCGTTTGGAAGGTCCACACTGTCAGCTCGGCTACCAATCCCAAAAGTCGGCTGCAAATCAATCAGTTGCACGATCTCGTGACTAAAACTCTGTGCATATAGCTAACATGTACTCGGCTGCATAAAATAAACTGACCACGTAGCAATCGAGATACCATTAATGTTACCGCCATATCACTGCACTCTGTATTCGCTAACAATTACATAACTGATAATGCCCGTAATCAGCTCCATGCCAATTCCCAACGCTTATGTAAATTGATTAAACTCTCGGTCAATTGGGAAATGCCACCGAATACCCATGAAGAAATGCATGATGAATGCCTCTGGAAATGTGATTTGTCAATCCTATGAGCGCTGACGTTTAAGATTTATTTTATCATGTTTAGATTTTTTCCGTTTCAATTTCTCTAGTTCAACACCACATCAATCATCCTTAGTGAAAGGTGCTATACTTGGTCCGATAATACGCTGCTTCCAGTCTTCCTTCAGTTGCATATCTGGAAGAACTTTAGAAGATGAATTCCCTTCATGTGACAGAAGATAGGGTCCTGTTTCATCCATCCGTAAAGCTACAGCTCCCCTACCACGCTTGGCCCTTGAGCATAGGAAGTCATCAACCTCTTCATCTAGTAGGCCCTCATCTCCAATGCCACTGGCTTTGACATCATTCAGTGAAGTAGCCTTAGCTTTTTCAGTACCAATCTCCTTCAGCATGTGCTTAATGTCTCCAGATAGATTCATATGATAGGATGGATCCTCTAACTCTTCATCATCCATTTTCAAGTCTTTTTCACATGATCAAAATCTGAAAGGACCTTTGCATCAAGAGCATTTGGATTCTGAATCTCATTTGTGAGCAGTTCCTTCCATTCTTTGGCTTCAAATTTAATCTTTGATTGCCTCGTAGCAAAATACATTTCCTGTGGTCTTTACAGCAACAATGTGGGTGAACTTAGTGAAGACCTTTTCTAGTACCGGGCAGTGATACTCGTCTTTGTGAATTTTTTGTGGAACTGAAGTTTTATCATAGCCGAAGGTGCACTAGTCACAGGATTCTTGCCATGTTTCTGAATGTATGGGATAATATGTTGAAATCAACATCAGTAGGCATTCTCCAAGGTCTGAGGTCATAAGTGACCACCCTGAAGCTAGCTAGGGAGACTTGGAGATTAACCAGTTCTGTGAGTCATGGCAAAAGTCAAGGTGAACATACAAGCCTTGTGAGCCAAGACAAAAGTCAGAACGAAAGTGATAATGCCTTCGTAAATCTTGTGAGGTCATGGCAAAAGTCAAGGCGAATGAACAAGCCTTGTGAGCCATACCAAAAGTCAAGTCGGTAAGTCTTGTGAGGTCATGGCAAAAGTCAAGGCGAACGAACAAGCCTTGTGAGCTACGCCAAAAGTCAAGACAGGAAGCCTTGTGAGCATTTCGCAAAAGCCAAGGCATCTAGCAAAAGTTAGGTTGAATGTAAAATTCCTATGAGCTAGAAACAAACAATCTTCCTTATGCAAATAAATGTATTGATCTAGTGCGTTGGCACGAATAAATTCATCCACCATGAATATGTCTATTTGAGTCTAAGTCTTAAGTCGATGTTGAGAGCATCATTCAGTTAAGTCATGACAAGTCGAGTTGTCTTCCCATGCTTTAGTCTCGTGGAGTTTTGAGTTAGTTAACTAAAGATCTAAATTAATTTACAATTAATTATTTTAGTTAACTAAAGTAATAAACAACCATGCAAAAGTCTAGTGGAGTTTTTAAGTTAGTTAACTAAAGAAAATTCCAGATCTAATTTAACTTTCAGTTATCTATTTTAGTTAACTAAAGTATCTTTTCAGTTAACTGCCTAATCTATTTTTAGAACTCAAAGACTCTTTCAGTTGAGAACTGAAGTAACTTTCAGTTAGCTTTCCGTGTACTTGTCTTTCAGTTACGAACTCAAAGTTTCTGCCAGTTGTAAACTCGAGTATCTAATTTTAGATTTAGTTTGATCTCATGTGTCTTTCCATGCACCCAAGTTATCTGCGTCAATCTAAAAGATTAATTAAAGTTTTATTTTTAAGTCTCAAGTTAAGTCAAAGTTGCATAACGAGTCCTCTTGGAATTTGTGCCTATAAATTAATCTCACCTGTTGTCTATTAATATATATAATCATTCTCACAGTTTTGAGAGTGAGAGGGCAGCGTAGTAAAACTTGTCTATTGCTGAATTTACACAGCAAAGAGAGGGCAGCAGTTTGTCTTGCTGGTTTGTTTTACATAGTCTACGGGGCAGCAAAGTATTTTATTGACTTGCTGATTTATAATAGCAGTAAGAGGGCAGGGAAGTATCTTGGTGTCGGGTTGGTTTTACAGTCACTCTCTTAAGCATATTTCATGGTGGAAAGTTTGTATTTCGATCTTACATATTATTTACAATAAAGGAAGATTGTTTGCTGGAGTTTTTATCCCATATTGGGTTTCTCCAAGGTAAATTCTTGTGCCTGTGTGAGATCTTATTTGTGTACTTCTTCTACTGTTGGTTATCATTTCAAGTGTTCATCTATCTGTTGGTTTAAAGATCTAAGTTTTGTTTAAAGTGGAAGAAAAGTAAAAGAACAGTAAAAACTTTGCTCGAATATATATATGCTTGAAAAACTAACATGGTATCAGAGCTCAAGGTGTAAGAGGAGCTCAGTTCTTTAGTTCGTGAGCCCACACAGGTCCAAGGATTCAAGCTTTATCCAACTCAGTACTAAGTTTTCTGTTCAAAGATGTCTTCCATATCTGTCAGGTCTGAAGACAGGCTAGAGGGAGCTTCAAACTTCAGTGTTTGGAAGCTAAGGATCATGAATGTTCTTCAAGAGTTGGAGCTCGAACAGTTCGTGACTATAGTGATGGAGGAACCAGCTACTAATGCCGGCAGGGCGGCTTTCAGAAGGAATCAAGCCAAGGCAAAGAGAGTTATTTTTGATTCGGTAAAAGATAGTATCATGCCGGTACTAGCTTCCCTCATGACATCTAAAGATTGTTATGACACTCTCATGAATCTGTATGAGAAGACTACACCTAGTCAAAAGAGAAATCTCAAGAACAAGCTCAATTTCTTGAAAATGGAGAAAGGTGAGTCCATTGCTTCTTTTTGTTCTAAGATTGCTCAGATTCGTGATCAATTACTTGTCACAGGGATAACTGTTGAAGATGATGATCTTGTTCAAGCCATATTCGATGGCCTCCCACCTTCATGGGATACTTTCCTTGCCAGTGTAAATGGTAGGGAGACTCAGCCTACTTTTGAGCGCTTGTGGCATGACTGTCTTCAGAAGGAAGGTCGCATGACTGCAAGGACTGGTACTACAAATATTGACAATGTTGCTTTGGCTGCAAAGACAAGAAGAGGAAGGAAACCTCCCCAGAAGCACTTTCAGAAAAACAAGTACAAAGGTAACTTCAAAGGTAAAGATTTTGATATGTCCAAGATTAAATGTTTTAACTGTAACAAGAAGGGACATTATGCTAGAGATTGCAGATCCAAGAAGAGAGGCTTCCATAAAGGGAAGCATCATGCATCCACTGCTGAAGAAGGAGGATCAGGTCAGAAGGCAAGTGAATCTCCTAAGAGACAAGAGAACAAAAGAGAATACTCTGGTGTCTGCTCTTTCTGGTCACCTGACCACTAATCGAAACTCATGGTTGGTTGATAGTCGAGCTTCGAAGCACATGTCTGGATACAAGAATATCCTTTCAGTTTTTCGAAAGAAGACTTCTGCAGTGCAGGTTCAGCTTGGTGACAACTCTTGTCATGATATCAAAGGGATCGGTTCCACCTCTCTTCAGTTAAAGTCTGGATCCATCATTCACATTGATGAGATCTTATTTGTTGTTGGTTTGAAGAAGAACCTGTTGTTAGTTTCTGCACTTGAAGACAAAGGCTTCAAGGTGGCCTTCATGGACGGTAAAGCCGTTCTTTGGCCCAAAGATGGTCAGCTAAGTTCAGTTGAAGTCATCGGTATTCGTGAAGGAGGTCTCTACAAAGTAACAAACCACTTTGCCAGTGCTCTTGCCCATTCTACAGTCAGCCCCAGCGAGCTATGGCACAGGAGATTCGGTCACCTTCACTTCAAGGCTCTCCCGAGACTTCAATCGATGGTAAGCGGTATGCCTCATATTTCTTCTGATAAAAATGAAGTTTGCAAAGGTTGTTTGCTTGGTAAAAATGCAAAGAAGACTTTTCCGCATACTAGCAGCAAATCTGAAGAAATCTTAGAGCTTATCCATTCTGACATATGTGGTCCTATGTCTTCACCTTCTTTGAATGGCTTTCTATATTATGTCATATTTATTGATGATCTCTCTAGAAAATGTTGGATTTATTTTTTGAAGTTGAAGAGTGAAGCTTTTATTAAATTTAAGGAATTCAAAGCCTTGATAGAGAATCAGACAGGGAAGCGCATTCAGATTCTAAGATATGATAATGGAGGGGAATACGAATCCCATGAGTTTGAGAGCTTTTGTAAGGAAGCTGGTATCAAACGTCAGTTGACTGTTCCCTACAATCCTCAGCAAAATGGCGTTGCTGAAAGAAAGAACAGAACTATATGTGAAGCTGCAAGAGCTATGATGTTTGATCAAGATCTGCCCAACTCTCTTTGGGTAGAAGCTACAGGTACAGCAGTCTACATTCAGAACAGATGCCCGCATGCAATCTTGGAGGATAAAACTCCTGAAGAAGCTTTCTCTGGTAAGAAACCAGAAGTAGGACAGTTGAGAGTGTTCGGATGTCCTGTCTACATTCATGTGCCTAAGGAGAAAAGAACGAAGATGGAACCTTCAGGTAAGAAAGGGATCTTTGTTGGATATAGTGAGTCTTCTAAAGCTTACAGAATCTATGTTGCAGGTCAGAGACAGATAGAGGTCAGTCGAGATGTAACTTTCCATGAGGAAGTTGTCTTCAAAAGATCCAGAGAGCTTCAGAGCGATGATGAGCCAGATTCTTCTTCAGCTGAGACTTCTTGTTCTGACTTTCAGAGGGAGGAAAGTCATGATGATCCAAGGGATCGAGATGTAGTATTGGAACCTGCTGAGGAACTAGAGAGATCTCTTGAAGAACCTCCTTTCAAGAGAAGACCTGCTTGGTTCAAAGAAATTCTGCAAGAAGCAGAAAAGCATGCAGCCCCTTCAGGAACATTCAGAGAAAGCAGAAGGCCACAGAGATTTGCAGGTTATGTTGCTTTGGTAAGTAACATCAGTGATGCTGAACCTTTTTTGTTTGATGAAGCTAACAAATTGCAGGTTTGGAGAGATGGTATGTTGGATGAATACAAGTCCATCATGAAGATCGATGTGTGGGACATAGTTTCCAGGCCCAAAGGTAAGTCAGTTGTCTCATCCAAATGGTTGTATAAGATAAAGCATGCAGCCGACGGAAGTGTTGAGAAGTATAAAGCAAGATTCGTGGCCAGAGGCTTCTCTCAGAAAGAAGGTATAGATTACGATGAGATCTTTGCTCCAGTAGCCAGGTATACTACTATCTGATCAGTAATGTCTCTTGCTTCAGTACTTGGTTGGAAATTACATCAAATGGATGTAAAGACTGCTTTCCTTAATGGTGAAGTAGAACATGAAGTTTATGTAGAGCAACCTGATGGCTTTGTAGAGCATAGCAAAGAATCTCATGTCTGCAAATTAAAGAAGGCCTTGTACGGTCTTAAGCAAGCACCAAGAGTTTGGTATGACAGGATTGATGGCTTTCTGAGAAGCTTGGGATTCAGTAAAAGTAGTGCTGATCCTAACCTTTATTTCAAGGTTGTTGAAAATCAACCTTTGATTTTGGTGTTATATGTAGATGATCTTTTCCTCACAGGAGAAGAAAGACAGATAACCTGGTGCAAAAAGAAGCTCACTGCTGAGTTTGAAATGAAAGATATAGGATTAATGCATTATTTCCTGGGCTTAGAGGTTTGGCAGAAACCAAACGAGATTTTCCTATCTCAAGGAAAATATGCAGTAGACATATTGAAGAGGTTTGGTATGATGAATTGCAGGAGTGTTTCAACTCCTATGGTGGCTAATCTAAAGAAGCTACATGATTCTGGTTCAGGAGAAGATTTGGTGGATTCCACCATGTACAGGCATCTTGTTGGGTCTTTGATGTACCTAACGCGTAC
>LPNX010996532.1:201319-214463 GCA_001517045.1 Pseudotsuga menziesii | reverse complement strand
GGTGTTTCATGACAGATCAAAGCATATTGATCTAAAGTACCACTATATCAGAGATATGGTACAACGAAATGTGATCAAGCTAAAGTACATTGCAACTGATGATCATGTAGCTGATATCCTGACTAAGCCATTGCAGTTGGCGAAGTTTGCACTCTTTCGAGACAAACTTGGAGTTGCAGAGAATGCCTCCCTCGCTGAGAGGGAGTGTTGAAATCAGCATCAGTAGGCATTCTCCAAGGTCTAAGGTCATAAGTGACCACCCTGAAGCTAGCCAGGGAGACTTGGAGATTAACCAGTTCTGTGAGTCATGGCAAAAGTCAAGGTGAACATACAAGCCTTGTGAGCCAAGACAAAAGTCAGAATGAAAGTGATAATGCCTTCGTAAGTCTTGTGAGGTGATGGCAAAAGTCAAGGCGAATGAACAAGCCTTGTGAGCCATACCAAAAGTCAAGTCGGTAAGTCTTGTGAGGTCATGGCAAAAGTCAAGGCGAACGAACAAGCCTTGTGAGCTACGCCAAAAGTCAAGACAGGAAGCCTTGTGAGCATTTCGCAAAAGCCAAGGCATCTAGCAAAAGTTAGGTTGAATGTAAAATTCCTATGAGCTAGAAACAAACAATCTTCCTTATGCAAACAAATGTATTGATCTAGTGCGTTGGCACGAATAAATTCATCCACCATGAATATGTCTCTTTGAGTCTAAGTCTTAAGTCGATGTTGAGAGCATCATTCAGTTAAGTCATGACAAGTCGAGCTGTCTTCCCATGCTTTAGTCTCGTGGAGTTTTGAGTTAGTTAACTAAAGATCTAAATTAATTTACAATTAATTATTTTAGTTAACTAAAGTAATAAGCAACCATGCAAAAGTCTAGTGGAGTTTTTAAGTTAGTTAACTAAAGAAAATTCCAGATCTAATTTAATTTTCAGTTATCTATTTTAGTTAACTAAAGTATCTTTTCAGTTAACTGGCTAATCTATTTTTAGAACTCAAAGACTCTTTTAGTTGAGAACTGAAGTAACTTTCAGTTAGCTTTCCGTGTACTTGTCTTTCAGTTACGAACTCAAAGTTTCTGCCAGTTGTAAACTCGAGTATCTAATTTTAGATTTAGTTTGATCTCATGTGTCTTTCCATGCACCCAAGTTATCTACGTCAATCTAAAAGATTAATTAAAGTTTTATTTTTAAGTCTCAAGTTAAGTCAAAGTTGCATAACGAGTCCTCTTGGAATTTGTGCCTATAAATTAATCTCACTTGCTGTCTATTAATATTATAATCATTCTCACAGTTTTGAGAGTGAGAGGGCAGCGTAGTAAAACTTTTCTATTGCTGAATTTACACAGCAAAGAGAGGGCAACAGTTTGTCTTGATGGTTTGTTTTACACAGTCTACGGGGCAGCAAAGTATTTTATTGACTTGCTGATTTATAATAGCAGTAAGAGGGCAGCGAAGTATCTTGGTGTCTAGTTGGTTTTACAGTCACTCTTTTAAGCATATTTCATGGTGGAAAGTTTGTATTTCGATTTTACATATTATTTACAATAAAGGACGATTGTTTGCTGGAGTTTTTATCCCATATTGGGTTTCTCCAGGGTAAATTCTTGTGCATGTGTGAGATCTTATTTGTGTACTTCTTCTACTGCTGGTTATCATTTCAAGTGTTCATCTATCTGTTGGTTTAAAGATTTAAGTTTTGTTTAAAGTGGAAGAAAAGTAAAAGAATAGTAAAAACTTTGCTCAAATATATATATGCTTGAAAAACTAACATAATATGCCTAGTTGAAAGTCTTCTTCAGCATTTTGTATGCCTTCATACACATGAAGGCTTTCTCTTTTCAGCACAACTTCAAGTATGCCTTTGATACAGTCCATCACTTCCACACTGAAGGCTCCTTATGTTGGACACTCAAATATTAAAGCTACTTGATAAAAAATCAGTAAAGTTGCTCGCTTTTGTACTAGAACAAAATATACAGGCAGATCTGCCCTTGGTCTTAGAAGTTTGAACACAACCATCAGAAGAATCAGCATACTATAGCCAACTTGCTGGTTAAAACATGGTCACGTCTTTCCACACAATTTGACGGAAACCAACTAGCCTTGCCCTTGTATTCACCCTCAGCCCAGCCAGTAGGAGAGACCTTGTGCTCCAAAACTGTGCATTGCTGTTCTAGAAACCCTACTTCCAAACAAACCACCAACTGCCAAGCTTTCCCATTATAAGCTTCCGACACAGCAGCAGATAAATTTTGTTCCAGTAAATAGTGTTTTAATCACTCCAAATGTAGATGCATTTGGAGGGGTAACACCATGTTTTCTGCCTCATTGACAGGTTATGAGTATTACATTACATTCATCGATGACTTTTCCAGGAAGACTTGGATCTATTTCCCTGAGGCAAGAGATCAGAGGAAGTCTTTCTTCGGTTCCAAGAGTTCAATGCTCTTGTGGAGAACCAGACAGGAAAGAAGATCAAGGTACTTCGATCAAACAATGGGGGTGAGTATACTTCCCATTCATTCGATGCGTTCTGTAGACAGGAGGGGATCAGAAGGTAGTTGACAGTTCCTTACACTCCACAGCAAAATAGAGTGGCTGAAAGGAAGAACCGTTTGATAGTGGGTACAACTAGACCCATGCTGCATGATCAAGGTCTTCCTTTCTTTCTATGGGCAGAGGCTGTTAAACTAGCAGCAACAAGGAAGGTCTTCTTGCATGCATGTGTTCTTGCATGCAAAAGACTTAAATTAGGAAGACAATTGTATTTAATTATTTTTCCGAAGTTTACTTTGGAAAATAACTAAAGTGATCTAAATTAACTTTAGTGAACCCCTAGTTAAAGTGAAAGTGAAATTAGGGTTTTTGCTTTACCTAAAGTTATAAAAGAGAGATCAATTGGTGGAGAGAACACACACACTTGTATTCCGACAGAGACAGGGTACAAACAAGGAGAGAAAGTTAGACAGAGGATTTAGCTGAGCAGACGGAGGAGCGAGTCGCAGGATCATCGAGCTTCGTACAGCTGGGCCGTACACTCACACAGGAGGGTGTTGAAGTTTAGCTGGGATTTGTCCAGTGATTCTGCCGGGTACTGCATTCGCCAAGTTTGGGTGAATTTGCAGTGATTGTAAAAGTTCCATATTTTCTCATAATAAAATCTATATCTGACTCCTGCACCGGTTTTCCCATCTTGGGTTTTTTCGGGGGTTTCCATACCCAAAATAATAGTGTCAATATTGTGATGTGATGTTGTGATTTATTTCTCAGTTTTATATTCCGCTGCATATTGTAAAAGTAATTCATGTGTGGTTATCAGTTGATATTTTGCATGCACTGTTTAGCCCTAGTTGAATATTAAAGGAAAATTTACATGGTATCAGAGCTCTGGTGAGCTAAAGCTGAGAGATTTGCAGCAGCAGTGATAGATCAGGGGCAGATCTATAGGAAGACACAAACCTAGACTTCCAGATCTAGGGTTTGACAGGTACACTTCATAATGGACGTGCAGTTGAGAGTTGAGGATAGACTCCAGGGTGCTCAGAACTTTCCTACATGGAAAGAAAGGATCACAAGGATCTTGGACGTCAGTGATGCAGAGGAGCACATTGACTCCATGAAGGTTGCACCCACAGATCCGACAGATTTAGCAGCTTGGAAGAAGATTGATTTCCAGAGCCATGCTGATTATCATGGATGGAGTGAAGGACCATATAGTCCCTCACCTTTCTGGTAAGAAGACCACAGCAGAGATGTGGACGGCTTCGGAGAGTCTGTACCAAAGCAAGAACGAGAATCGGAAGATGGTGTTGCAAATCGGAAGATGGTGTTGCAAGAGAGGATGCGCAGCACCAAGATGGCCAAGGGAGAAGGAGTCCTGCCTTATCTCACGAGGCTCACACAGATCAGGGATGAGCTTGGAGCTGTTGGATCTAAGACAGTGGATGAGGACCTAGTTCGGATAGCCCTCAATGGCTTTTCTAAGCCATGGGACACCTTTGTCAAAGGTGTTGTGGCTAGGGAGAAGTTCCCTGATTGGCAGAGACTATGGGATGGCTTTGTACAGGAGGAGACCCGCATGGGTCAAGGATCAGGCTCATCCAGCAGTGCCCCACAGATTGTGGATGAGGAGGCTCTAGTCCTTACAGGGAAGATCAAGGGGAAGGCAAAGAGGAAAAATGATGGTAAGAAGAACCTTGACATGTCAAAGGTCAGGTGTTTTATCTGCCACAATCAGGGACACTTTGCCTCCCAGTGCCCAGACAAGAAGAAGAAGAGTAACACTTAGATGGCTGGATCTTCAGAGCTGGATGAGTTCAGCAGGAACTTCGATGAGGAGTTCTGTTTGATAGCTTGCATGGAAAGTACCACAGGGAGCAGCGTATGGTACATTGACAATGGAGCATCTATTCACATGACTGGACAGAAGAGATTCTTCAAAGACTTGCAGGAGGGTGGAACAGGAATCCACGTTGAGCTGGGTGATGATGCGCGGTGTCAAGCGCAGGGAGTTGGCACTATTTCATTTGAGAGGGAGTCTGGAAAACCCTTCAGTTTTGCTGATGTGTTATATATTCCAGGACTGACCAAGAACCTTATATTTGTCTCCACTTTGGAGGACAAGGGATATCAGGTGAAGATCTGTGACCATAGAGTATATATCAGGCCCAAGGGGTCAGATAGGAGCTTAGATTGGGTGATTGGCAGAAGGAACGAGAAAGTGTACAGATTACAATTTGAGCCTGCAAAGGTTGTAGTCAGCAGCAACAACAGCAGTTAGGGTGAGTTGTGGCATAGGAGGATGGCACACTTACACCATGGCGCACTGAAGCATTTGAGACATGTAGTCATTGGAGTTCCTCAGGTACAGGAGGGAAAGCATAACGACTGCAAGGGTTGTGCTTTAGGGAAGAACATCAGGAAGCCTTTCCCACAGAGTGAGCACAAGTCTAAGGAGCCCTTGGACTTGGTGCATTCTGATGTATGCGGGCCTATGAGTGTCTATTCATTCAGTGGTTACAGTTACTGTGCAACCTTCATTGATGACTATTCCAAGAAAACCTGGATCTATTTCTTGAAGGCCAAGTCAGAGGTCTTTGAGAGGTTCCGAGAGTTCAAGACTCTTGTGGAGAACCAAACAGGAAAGAAAATTTGAGTGTTGAGGACAAACAACGGGGGTGAGTACACTTCCAATGAGTTCATGGAGTATTGTTCGACCGAGGGGATCAAGAAGGAGCACACTGTGAGCCATACCCCACAGCAGAATGGAGTTGCAGAGCAGAAGAAAAAGACTATGGTTGGAGTAGGCAAGGCCATGCTATTTTGATCAGGTATTACCACTATTCCTCTGGGTCGAGGCATACAGTACTGCAATATACATTCAGAACAGGTGTCCCCACACAACCTTGGGGAGGAAGACACCAGAGGAGGTCTTAACAGGCACTAGGTCAGATGTGAGTCACATTCACATATTCGGCAGTGTCTTCTATTGTCATGTTCATGCTGAGAATACGAAGAAGCTTGACCCTTCTGGAGAGAAGGGGTGACTTGTTGGTTACAACGAGATTTCGAAGGCATATAGAGTTTACATTCCTGCTCGCAGGAGGATCATTGTGAGCAGGGATGTCCAGTTTGATGAGGACAGGGCCTTGCGGAGATCTTTAGACTTACCAGTAGAGCAGCAGTTAACATAGGAGTCGGGAGTCAAGTTGGAGGAGCCAGATGTACAGGTACAGGTACAGACACAGAGCACATGTTCTAATGGTCAGAGGGAGTCAGGTGGACAGGATCATTCAGCCATTGACTTGAAGGATGAGCTGCAGCAGGAGACCGATATCCAGTAGCCGCAGCAGGTTGACACTAGGCCAAGGCCTAAGTGGTTTAGATCCATAGTACAGGATTCGAGGCAGGTAGATCCTCCACAGACATCTTTTAGACGGAGTGTACCACTAGAGAGGCTTAGTTATATGGCACTGATGACAGAGTTGATTAACTCTGAACCTTCCAGCTTCGGGGAGGCTGCATAACATGATGTGTGGCAGGAAGCTATGGTTGAGGAGTATGACTCCATTATGAAAAACCAAGTATGGGAGGTTGTGTCGAGGCCACAAGGAAAAAAGGTGGTGGGATCCAGATGGATCTACAAGGTGAAGTATGCAGCAAACGAAAGCGTGGAGAAGTACAAGGCGCGCTTCGTGGCAAAGGGGTTTTCACAGAAGGAGGGTATTGATTATGAGGAGACCTTCGCTGTTGTTGCCAGGTATTCTCCCATTCGGACCATTATCTCACTAGCAACTGAGATGGGTTGGCATGTCCATCAGATGGATGTCAAGGCTGCCTTCCTTAACAAAGTTATAGAGGAGGAGGTGTATATTGAGCAGCTAGAGGGGTTTGATGTGGAGAACAAGGAGACGCATGTATGCAGACTGCATCGAGCTCTTTACGGGCTCAAGCAGGTACCTCGAGCATGGTACTCGAGGATGGACAAGTATCTACGGGAGATGGGATTTTAGTGGAGTGAGGCTGACCACAATTTGTACTTCTTGACAGGTGAGGTGCCTCTCATACTGGTCTTATATGTGGAAGATCTCTTTTCGACAAGAGATAAGAGGTTGATTAGAGACTGTAAGTCCAACCTTGCAGTAGAGTTTGAGATGAAAGACCTTGGGCTGATGCATTACTTTTTGGTCTTGGAGGTTTGGCAAAGAGATGGATGCTTCTTCATCGGACAGGGGAATTATGTAGTAGAGATCTTGAAGAGATTCAGGATGGAGGACTGCAAGCCTATGGCCTTACCTCTAGTTTCCAACTGGAGGAAGATTGATGCATTAGGATCAGACGGACTTGATCCTACTGTTACCAACTTTTTTGTACCATAGTTGGATTACCTGAGGAGCCGTTGGTTGACAGACTTGTTCAAAGTCTGATTCCAGTGTATCAGTTGATCCGTATGCATGTCTAGCCAATATTGGCTAGCCAGTTTTTGATTTGAATAATTTTGACCCTGGACCTGCGGGGTTTGTAATAAAATGTGCTAGTAAGGTATTTTTTAGTGGTTCGGTCTCCTGAGACGTAGAATCTCAAATAAGGTATTCCAGGGAGTTTTTTGCCCCTGACAATTATAATTTGCCTTCAGCCGAGTATAATTGACGAGGTTTTCTCCCGCTTCCTCCAAAGCTGGAATGCCTGATGTTGAATATTGAGCCTTAGGGGCTTATTAGACCCCAACTGAGTGTTATAAACCTATTAGGCATTATTTAGGTAGGACATGGTCATGTCCTAAGTCATTTGGACATATAAAATTTTTTCGAAAAAATCTTTTTTCGAACGGGGAAAAAATTATTTTTTAAATTTTAAATTATTTTCCTAAGTTTTTGGGTTAATTTTTCCATAAATTAAATGGAAAAGACCTGTTTGTAATAAATCGATCATCCTGGCTCCAAATTTAGTGATTGAAGGTTCTAGCCTTAAGCCAAAAATCATTTTTGATCGACGAGCCAGTCAGAGCCAACTTTCGGATCATCAATCGAACACATAATGCCTTTTTTCTCAAAAAGTCAATTTTGAGGGAAAAAATTAATTTTTATTAAAAAATGATTATTTTGGAGAAAATTAAAACTCTCCAAATTAATCCAAATTCGGTGAAATAAAAGGCTAAATGACATCTCATCGAGCACTTATGATGTTTTGAGTTGTCATAACTCAGCTTCAGTCAGCATTAAGTGAGCAATTAATTTATTATTAGTTAGCCGCTTTGTCATCTCCAGCTAAAGAATGAGATGGAGAGCACTCATTGGTCTGGTGATTTGATCGAGGTTAAGACTGAGGCTTACACCATCAGTGGGCTTCTCAAACCTAGCACAGGCTCCTGCCAAACCTAAAAGGTTGTTTACCTACATCACCAGACGTCTCCTTCACAGCTCACGCCCCTCTCTCTCCTGAGGGCGCCTTCCACACGTGTGAGTTCATTTATGGCTTGATTTGGTTGTTCAGGGTTGGAGTGGGGGCGCCTTGCCTAGGTGGAGGCCTCCCCTCACTCCCAGCCCTCCGTCTTAGGTTTGGTCTCTCTGTTTGGTGGCCAAGCCAATTAGGTTATGAGGTTTGGTTTTAGGGTTTTAGCACTCTCTCATTGTATAAATAGAGGCTCCTTCAGCTCTATTTGGATGGACTTTTGTAGCAGAGTTACTCTGAGAAAATTGTATCAAGCATTTGCTTTAATTTGTTAATAAAGATCAGACTTTGGAGGTCCATGAGCTCTTGGATGTGGTAGTTCTTTGCAATTGGTTGAGGTGATATTGTCTCTAACGCCTATTTCCTTAATGCTTATGTGAGATTAAATTGTTTATTTGTTAGCTCAAGAGGGCCATTGTTGGCACAGGAGAACAATCATTTGTAGTTCAACTTGATTGTTTATGCGAAGTAGATTAGTAATTTTGATGGACATGAGTAATCAGTATATACGCAATGTTGATCATAATTCAATTTTCTTAGCATACTAGCATATATTTTGATCTCATGTTTTGAGTTAAGTTGTAGTGTGTTTTCAGGCTTCACAGGTTGAAGAAGGGTGCAAGCTCAGCTGCTTCTATCCCAGGCTTCAAGCAACCTTTTTGATCTAACACTTTCATTGCAGGACCTACAGAGATCTTCTTCTTCAAAATACAAAAAGAAAACTGGGAGTCTAATTCTCTCTCTTGGGTTCCATCCATAAATTTAAATACTTTCTTGGTTACTGAACTTCCTTCCTCTAGTTCTCCCTTTGCTCCTTGACCTCTTTTGTTTCCTTGCTTGCTAGCCCCTTTCCTTCTTGACTTGTTTGCCTTTTCTCACTTTTTCTTCCTCGCTGCCCTATTTTTTTTCTCTTTTACCATTCATTTTCTTCATTTTGGACAGCTCTAATGCGCCCTAGTCTTCCTTCCCTTTTTGCCTCTTTTTGCCCTAGTTTTTGGGCCGCCTTCAACTTTGTTATTGGCCTTTTCTTCCACTTTTTGTTCGCTGCCCTGTTTTGTATTTTTTATGACAGCCATTTGTTTTCTCTTTCGCTGCCTCGTTTTCTTCAATTTTTGTCCTCCTTTAGCTTCATAGTTGGCTGCCCTATCCCTCCCTTTCTTTGATTTTGACCTTCTCTTTGTTCTCTTGCCTTCTTTTCCTTTGCTCTTTTGGTTCTCATTCAAACTTCTTCTCTTTTCTCTTTTCACAGGTTTCAAAAAGATCTTCAAGTAAAAGTAAAAGCACTCTCCTTTTTACACAAGTCCTAATATTAGTAGAGTTGTTTGCTTTCATTTAAAAAGTCCTTTCAAGGATTAAAATCCTTAAGGCACATTGTATAAATTTTAATAAAGATCTTGTGTTTGAGTGGGGTTTTTAAGTCCCCCCCTCTCATCCTCCGCCATTTGGGGAGGCTTGTGTTGTGTTTACTTGTGTATGCTTAGGTTAGATTTGTTTGTCTTTATCATTATTTGCATCTTATTCTTAGAATAATTGTTAATCCATCACATCTAATTCATTAATTAAGTTGATTATTCTATTTTAAATTGTTTATCTTTCTCAGTAAATCAACTCCTTAAATCTCTTGAATCACACCATAAGGTGGATCAAGAGTACTCTATATCGGAGAGTTTAATAATTCATCTTAGCTTCTTGTTCACATTTGTTTAATCAATTAACTCTTAAGTAAGACTCTTGAACTTGTAGAAACACAAGTCAAGAGCACTCTCTATCGGGGAGTATCTTAGTATTTGCATCATCCTTGCATTAGTCTCATCTGGATCAGATAAGACTCTTGAACCTTCGTCATAAGACAAGGTCAAGAGCGCTCTTTGTCGGAGAGTCTAATTAATTAACTTAATAAAATCTTCAACACACACACCCCTTTAATTAATTAACTCCCTTCCCTCCTTGCCGGAGTATGCTCTGATCGATCTCTGATTGGAATACCCAAAAACGACAGTGGATCTATAAACCCTACAAGAGTAACTTAATTAAAACTTTCCCCCCCATAACCAACGCATCGGTGTTGTTTCGTTTAAATACCGAGGCATGTGGGCAAATTCCAAGTGTGGGCGTCGGGCTACCTAATCTGGGCACAGGTAGTTAAGTTATTGAACACTTAGCTGTGATTCCAAACAGGTCTGTCATGTCTTCGAACGGAGCCACTGAAGGTATTTCTGGTTAGGACATCCAGCTACCGTAAGCAAGACCACTATTAAAAACTCTTAAAATCTACCAAGAGCACTTGCAAAACCTAATACTCACTAGCTTAATTCCTAGACTTTATTTCACGCACTTATTTGACTCCATAAGGCACTGGTCCTTTGTTATATTTGATTAATTTTCTATCTTAATCAACTGTCTATGGTTCATTTCAATTGATTATATTTGAATGCTTAGGTATAAGTCTGGAATCTTTGCTTATCTGTGTGATCTCTTGTTAGCAACTTGGATTGCTTTGATTAATCATTTTAAATCACAATAACTCCTAAACAACACCCATTCGCATCCAAAACATCCAAAACTAAACTTAAACATTGAGCCACAGGAAACTCTTTGTTAGGGACTACCCCCCTTGGCTTCGTTAGGAGTTAGTCTAAACGGAGGAGCTAGGTGTAGGTGACAATAACTAGCTCTGTGCTTGCCCCCAAGGTCACACCTCTCCCACTTTCTCAAGTGAGGAGACAACTTTCGGAAGATTTATGCTGTTGGTGTGCAATAGGCGGACAACACCTACCTTGTATCGTTAGCTTATCGGATCGCTTATGTATCTGGTCAACACTCGACCAGACATCAGCTTTGCAGTCAACTCTTTGAGTCAGTTAATGGTGGACCCTCGGAGAGTGCATTGGATGGCTGTGAAGCACATACTTCTCTCGATCAGAGGCACAGTCGAGTATGGATTGGTTTGTGAGCGTGTTACCACCTAAGTTGTACTTAGTGGTTTTTATCAAGTGAGCCCGGTGAACCGGATAGGGCTAACTTGTTCGGACTTCAAAAAGACCTTTGGAAGTACTTCTGGGAAGTGCTTGTTGTACTATATCACATGTTCATACCCCATGAGGGAATTGTAATAAATGTTCTAGCATGATAGTGTCTGTAAAAGACTCGGTCTCTTAGACTTTATTTGTCAATCCGATCAGCCCAGGGTGTTTTTTCCCTTGGTTATTATTGGTTGTTGAACAAACGACTGATAATTTCTGAGTTTTTCACTCCATACCTCCAAAGTTGGGGTGGTCGGCTTGGCATTTAGGCCTATTGAGGTTATTAGAGTCTATGTGTCAATGTATAAACATGCTAGACATCATTTTTGAGTCATATGAACATGTCTAAATCCCCCTAAGTGTTTTTCAATTTTCCAATATTTTAGTTTTTTCAGTGTTTTTTATTAAAATTTAATTTTTTCAAAACTTAGGCTATTTTTTAATAGTTTAATTGGAAAAGTTGATTTTGTAATAAAAGTGGGCCAAATAATCAGTTTCAGTCATGTAGGTGCTCATTTTCAAGCTAAGAGCACCATGTAAACCCATGGACCCACTGTTTCCTAGTTTTGAGTGATTTTCCATCACTCAGGTCAGAAAGCCGCAAAAATCAATTATTGATTATTTTAATTAATAAATTGATGAATAATGGAGCAAATCCAAAATCATAAATCAATGGATTCTCAGCCGATTTGATTGAAATTAGTTAGATCTGAAGCAGATTGACTAGATCTGACAAATCCTTGACTGAAGGAGGTGATCAAATCAGATCTAGAGTTGATCTTGAACATCCTTTATGAGGAATTTCGCCCTCCCTCTCTCCCCAACACGTTTTTGGCTCAACTAGATGATTTTTGGTGGATTCTTGAGTCAACAGGTTGAGGTGTCAGTCAGATCAGCCTCCCGATTGACAGTTGCACTCTGTGAGACTCAGATCTGGCTCAGCTAGACACAGATCAGGCATTGATGGACTCTCCATCAGTTGATTTCACTTGATTCCATGAGTAATTGCGCCCCCCTGGGCTAGATGGCCTGTAAATTGTATATATCCAGGCACAACCTCCTTTTCCAAGCTAGTTAGAACTGGGATTGAGGTGCTGTTGCTCTTGTACTGTATTTTTTTTTCATTATGGAATAAAGAAGCTTTGGAGGCAAGATCTATGGTGTAATGCTCTTCATGTGTGGATGTTGATTGTCAAATGCTTATGAGGTATAATCTGTTTTTGTTTATCATTGCTTTGCTGGTTAATTGTTGGCCTTGAAGGAGAGAGCTCCCTCCTGTTAGGGTAAGAGTTTATTCTAGTTTGATTTATGCTCTTACTGCTGCTTGTTTCAGATCTATTGGATTTGTATGTATTTTAAGTTTAATTGCATGCTTTCCAATTATCTTTTTCGGTAGCACCTATGTTTTAACCATCTGTCTGTGCAAGGATTTTTAAGTGGCAGATGATCTCGCTGGTAGAAGAGGTTGACCTGGTTTGAATCTTCCTCATCTTCAGTATCTTACGAATGACATAGTCCCTCGGTGTTCCACCAAAGCAGAATCCAAAGCCCAACATTTCCAGGCTTCAAACACTCTTTCTCTCTCTTCCTCCTTTAAAAATTATTAAACTTTCCTCAAACTGGTTACCTTAAGGTTTTTTTTTTAAATCTGATCTATCTCATCAAGAAAAGCATACATAGATCTAATTATCAAGACCACTTCAAATTTCTAGATCTTAGTTTCATTTTGCACATAAAGTTCAAATTCAAGAGATCTAGCTAAAATTGCCTTAGTTTCGCAAGTAGTTTATTGAAAATTTCATAGCTTGCTGTTAAGGTAGTTTCATTTGCTGTTCAATATTTTCAAAATTCTGCAATATTAGTGCTTTTAATTGGCTGCACAAACAACAAGCCAAGATCCCAAGGAAAGCTTGCTTTCCTTG
The DNA here is from genome assembly GCA_001517045.1 of Pseudotsuga menziesii. Taxonomy (NCBI): domain Eukaryota; kingdom Viridiplantae; phylum Streptophyta; class Pinopsida; order Pinales; family Pinaceae; genus Pseudotsuga; species Pseudotsuga menziesii. The sequence goes on along the minus strand of LPNX010996532.1, from coordinate 201,578 downwards.
GTTCCTTTTTCGTCGGTTTAGCTAGTTTAATTTCATTAATTTTTGAGATAAAGTAGGCTGACCCAAAGGTACTTTTAAAGTGCTTTGGGGTATTTTTTATTCTAACTCGCTCGCTATCATTTAGCAGGTCTGACAGAGAAGAAAGGAAGCTGCTGTCCAAAGTGGCTTTTGGAGCGCTCAAATCCCCCCAGGGGTCTCTCTTTTGTCACATAATTTGTAAATTTTTTGTATAAACTATAATATCTTGGTTTCAGCCTGA
>LPNX010996532.1:131669-201192 GCA_001517045.1 Pseudotsuga menziesii | reverse complement strand
GATCGAAAGAGGTTCTTGGAGGCTTTTCTTTTAAACAAGAACACATCTCTTAAAAACTTATTAAAATTTACAAGACTCCAGTGTGTATGCTCTGCACTTGACTGCGGTTCGTCCGATCAATCAAGCTGTATAAAAAGCACTTGGGTGACTAGCATAATTAGGACTCACCCTCCCCAATTAACAAACCATCAGGTGAAAATCCAACACCTCGATCAAACCTTTACGGTGGAAAAATACCCAAAGGAAGCGGGAACCTACTGAAAAGTGACCTCGGGGCGTCGATCTCTGTCACACCCTAACGGGTGCGTTACGAACATAGCCCTAGATACTCCATTTCAACCCACATATTCCTTGCGGGTAGCCATATAGGTTTTGTTTTGGACATACTCCATGTACTCTCGGGTATATCTGGAGTCCCCCTTTTAGCCTAATTTAATCAATCCATACTTCAATTTTAACTTAAAACATACCAAGATGCAATCGCAAAACATTCACTCCAAGCACATGCAAGCTCATTGATCTCTTTGATTTGACTCCATTATTAAGGCACTGGTCATTTTTGCTTCATATATATATTGTTTATCAGCTTTGTGCTTTCGTGTGTTATTTTCGTATCTTGTCATCTTCAATTGTTTATAGTTAAAATATTCGAACTCCTAAGTAACTGATTCAGTTTAACATCACCACACTAAGAAATCATCCTTAGTAACTTAAGGTGAAAGCCTTGACTCGAGACTTGCCCCCAAGGACACACCGAGTGGCTTGAAGATTTCTGCCACGTGATCCAGGTGTGTGAAAAGGTGGCAACAGAGCGCAGGGGGAGTGTATAGTTAGCGGGTTTCACAGATGTTGACTAGGCAGGATGTGTAGAGGACCGAAAGAGTACTTTAGGATGTTGTTTCAACATCAGATCAAGGGTTGTCTCTTGGTTCAACAGGAAGCAGAAGTCAATTGCATTGAGCTCGGCAGAGGTTGAGTACATGGGAGCCAGCATGGCTGCTTGTAAGGGTATGTGGCTGAGGAAGTTACTTGCAGGGTTGTTCGAGTGTGAGCTAGAGGCTACAGTTGTTCACTGTGACAATCAGAGTGGCATCAGGTTATCTGAGAATCCAGTGTTCCATGACCGGAGCAAACACATAGACATCAGATACCACTTCTTGAGAGATTGTGTTTAGAGGGGAACCATTCAGTTGGAGTACATACAGACAGATGAGCAGGTGGCAGACATTTTCACCAAGGCACTTTGCAGACAGAGTTTTGTGAAGTTCAGGGATAAGTTGGGATTGCTACCGAATCCCTTCCTCGTTGAGAGGGAGTGTTAAACTAGCAGCAACAAGGAAGGTCTTTTTGCATGCAAAAGACTTAAATTAGGAGGTCAATTGTATTTAATTATTTTTCTTAAGTTTACTTTGGAAAATAACTAAAGTGATTTAAATTAACTTCAGTGAACCACTAGTTAAAGTGAAAGTGAAATTAGGGTTTTTTCTTTACCACTAGTTAAAGTGAAAGTGAAATTAGGGTTTTTGCTTTACCTAAAGTTATAAAAGAGAGATCAATTGGTGGAGAGAACACACACACTTGTATTCTGACAGAGACTGGATACAGACAAGGAGAGAAAGTCAGACAGAGGATTTAACTGAGAAGACGGAGGAGTGAGTAGCAGGATCATCGAGCTTCGTATAGCTGGGCCGTACACTTACACATGAGGGTGTTAAGGTTTAGCTGGGATTTGCCTAGTGATTTTGTCGGGTACTGCATTCGCCAGGTTTGGGTGAATTTGCAGTGATTGTAAAAGTTCCATATTTCCTTATAATAAAATCTATATATGACTGCTGCATTGGTTTTCCCATCTTGGGTTTTTCTGGGGGTTTCCATACCCAAAATAATAGTGTCAATATTGTGATGTGATGTTGTGATTTATTTCTCAGTTTTATATTCTGTTGCATACTGTAAAAGATATTCCTGTGTGGTTATCAGTTGATATTTTGCATGCACTGTTTAGCCCTAGTTGAATATTAAAGGAAAATTTACAGAGGCCTATAGTACTGAACATGAGTCCACATCATGCCTTGGGTTGCAAAACTCTTGAGGAGATGTTCACCGGGAAGGTGCCTGAGATATGCCACTTTCGTATCTTTGGATGCCTTACATACTCACATGTCCCTTTTGAGAAGAGGAGAAAGTTGGAGGCGACTCGAGAGGGGTATTTTTGTTGGATATGACAAGACTTCGAAGGCTTTCCGCATTTACCTTTCATACAGAGAGGAAAGTTGTCGTGAGGATGGAGGTGAAATTTGAGGAGGAGCGAGCCTTCAGAAGATCTAGAGATTCAGAGACAGAGGAGCAGCAGGGTACTCCATAGGTGACAGCATCAAAGAGTTCAGCGAGTCAGGGTACAGGGTCACAGGTTTTAGGAGTGATTGTGTCACAGGTGACAGATCCATCAGTTTCAGGGACTCAGTCTACAGGGAATTCTGGTACAGGGATAGGTTCATGGATCACAGGTTGACAGGTTACACCTTCAGGTGATTAGGATACACATGGTATAGGTTCAGGGTCACCAGGGACAAGATCTCAAACTGTTGGTACTTCTTCAGGGAGACATTCGCCTGATGAGAAAGTAGAGGAAGGTCTGCGACATGATGCTTCTTCCAAGAAGAGAAAGCCAAGTTGGCTTAGGGAACTTGTGAAGGAAGCAGAGGAGTTTGTTGGGCCAGCCAGGAGGGAGGTAATAGAAAGCAAGCCACCTGAGAGATTTTCTAGCTATATGGCACAGGTGACTAGCTTGCGTGAGTCCAAGCCTACTACTTATGAGGAGGATTTTGTACACCAAGTTTGGAGAGATGCCATGATGGAAGAGTACAATTCCATCATGAAGAATGGGGTGTGGGAAGTTGTTCCGAAACCAAAGGGGAAGTCAGTTGTGACTTCCAAGTGGCTCTACAAGATCAAGCATGCTGCAGATGGCAGCATCGAGAAGTACAAAGCTCGATTTGTAGCGCGTGGGTCCTCACAAATAGAGGGAGTTGATTATGATGAGACCTTTGCACCTGTTGCCAGATTTTCTTCGATCAAAGCAGTGATCCCCATCGTTGCAGAGATGGGTTGGAGAATCCATCAAATGGATGTGAAGACCACTTTTCTCAACGGTCTTCTACAGGAGGAGGTATATTTGGAGCAGCCATAGGGCTTTGAGATTTATGAGAGAGATTCTCATGTATGCGAGCTGGAAAAGGCCTTGTGTGCTCTGAAGCAAGCCCCTCGAGCTTGGTGTTTGAGGATTGATTCCTATTTGCTTTCGATTGGGTTTCGAAAGAGTGAGGCAGATCCCAACATTGTACATTGTGGTTGGTGGTGTTTTGCTCATTTTTCTGTTGTATGTTGATGATTTGTTCGTTACTGGAGGAGAGCACCTGATTGATGCATGCAAGAAGGATCTTGCTTCGGAGTTTGAGATGACTGACCTTGGGTTGATGCACTACTATCTAGGCATGGAGGTATGGCAGGAGGATGGACATGTTTTCCTGAGTAAAGGAAAATATGCTGCAAATGTTCTGAGGAGATTTCAGATGGAGGACTGCAGACCTATGTCTACACCCATGATTACCAACTGGAAGAAGCTTCATGCTTCTGAGGGAGAGTTGGTGGATCCTACTTTGTTTCGTCAGCGTATTGGTTCATTGATGTATTTGGTCAACACCAGACTAGAGATGAGTTTTGCAGTGAACACTCTCAGTCAGTTCATGGTGGAGCCCAGGAGAGTGTATTGAATAGCTGCAAAACATATTTTGAGACATCTTGTTGGGACTGTAGACTATGGTCTGGACTACAGGAGGTCAGGTGGAGTGGACTTGGTTGGCTTCATGGTTTTAGATTGGGTAGGAAGTGCTTCGGACTGGAAGACTAGTTCTGGTTGTTGTTTCAGGTTGGGCTAGACTGTTGTGTCGTGGTTCACCCGGAAGCAAAAGTCTGTTGCTTTGAGTTCTGTAGAGGCTGAATACATGGCAGCTAGTCAGGTTAGTTGCGAGGCATTGTGGCTTCGCAAGTTCATGGTTGATTTATTTGGTTAGGAGTTGAGGCCTACTAAAAAACACCTTGGAATGATTGGATTGATGTCTAAGTCGTAGGAAGCCAAGTCCTTTACAGATTTTGGCCATGCTAGCAGATTTATTACAACAACCCCCGCAGGATATGAACATGCTTTTTATTAAAAAAGGGACCACAACTGGTCCTGATGGACCGTGGAACCTTTCGAGCACTGAGAATGAACAACTGGCTTGTTCATGACCTTGGCGGCTCACTGGAAATCCACCAAGTACAAAATTAGTGGATAACAGAGGGCATTATATTTTTTAGCAAGTTGTGTTATCTCTTCCTCTTCTCCTTCATGCCACCGCAAGTGGAAACACTAATTTTTTTTAGCAATGGACGCTATGGATTTGTCATAAAGGCTACAAAGCCAATTCCTTGCGTGCCCCTCCAATGTCCAAGCAAATGTAGTCATTAGATCATCCTCATGATAAATATTAAAATCAACCACCTATTTGAAAAAAGACACAATATGATGGGTGGCCGAATCACCATTGTTTCCATAGAACTCTGGAGCAACACCAATTAGATTTTTATGGTCATAGCAATGATCAGGAAAACCATGGATATTTGAGAAATCTAATTGGGTGAAAAGCTTGAGCAGGAGAGTACGAAGTCTTTCCTTATCATCATCCATAACTTCAAACAATGAGGTACCAAATCGGAGGCATGCATGTAATCATGTTTTGTACCGGCTTAATGGAGCCTGTTGCCCACCTATTTCAACTAGGTGGCAACCTCATGTACATGAAGATGTACATAATTGTACAAGTTGTACCTTGGAAAAATCTGAGGATTTTTTCACTTCTGTAGGGCAATTGCCCCTTTGTAAAACGAAATGTCCGCTCCTCTGCGTGGGAAAATTAATGTAATTATATGTGCTAGTGTGGGTCATATGATATGGATGCCACACCATGGAACTGGTTGTTAGGGAAGTCCCCTCATCGAGTGTTTTTTCCCTTTCCAATTAATCTTGTTGTGTAAACGATTTTAATTGGTTTGGTTTTTCACTCAAAATCCTCCAAAGTGGTGACGGGCGTTCTAATAGTCAAGTCCATGGGGTGGCTAAGGGTTCAAAATGTTATTCGTGACCATGCTAGACATTTGTATAGAGTCTTGTGGAGTTTCGTTATGTTGTTGTATTTTTACTTATTTTTTCTAGTTAATTAATTTCACCCCTTGGTGGTTAATTAACTCAGTTTTGATGTAATAATGTAATTGCTCAAGCACTGGCATTTTGTAATAGGGGCTATGAATGCAAGGTAAAATTGCTATGAAACTCCCTAAGCCACTGCTTCGAGTCCCATGACATTCTGACAAGCGGTTGAAGAGATAGACCAATTTTGGTCAGGAGGGGTCTATCTCCCCTAGGGAAATTTTTAATTTTTCTTAATTCAAAAATTCATATTATTTGATTTTGAAGGAAAAAATCAAATAATGCCATGGTAATTTTGTTTGGGGGTTGCTGAGCCTAGGAAAATTTATTCCAAATTTTTCCACCCCCCCATGGCCAAGATATTAATTTTTGAAATTATTTTTAAATTTTCCTAAGTTAAAAATTGGGAAATTTTAAAATTTAATTTTAAAAATTAAATGAAGGTGAAATTTTAAATATTTAGCCTAAGTCTAAAGGTTAGATATTTTTGGGGTAAAGGCTAAAGTCAAAGCCAAATCTAGAGGAGCCAAGAGTGGTTTGAAACCCTCACTAAAGTGGGCGCCCAAGTTAAAAAGGTAAAAAGAGGGGGCGTCTAGCTATTTTAAAGCTCATTCCAAGTGGAAATCTCTTCTAAAAATGGCGCCAACCCTAAAGACTCCTCCAAATAAGAGGGCGCTACACTTAAAGGAGGCAAAACCCTTGTTTAGAGGGGCGCTACCATACAAAATAGAGAGGTGCTAGTTTAAAGGGGCGTCACTACAAATAGAGGGCGCTCCCACATAGTGGAGGCGCTACCAATAGAGAAGGCGTCTAGCTAATTTAAAGGGGTGGCCAAGTTAAGAGGAATCTCCACCAAGTTTAGAGGGCGTCACACCAAATAAAGGGAGGCGCTACTTGTGGAGAAGGGCGCTACATGGAATAGAGGCGTCACTACATTTGGAGGGGCGCTAAAGATAGAGGGAGGCGCCTAGCTCTTGGGCCCACAAGACTCATCTCAAAGGAGCACTTGGTCAAAACCCTAGATCTAAGGGTGAGGAATGGCTAAGGCATGGATCAAGCACCCAAGCCATTGATTAAAAAGCAATCTAAGGGTGTAGATTGGTTGAGAGTGGTAAAAAGTCAAATACCTAGATCTAGTGGTGGAGATTTAACCTAAATCTAGATCTAATCTTGGTCGTTGATCTTCAAGGGGTTGGGGTTGCTCCTCAACTATATAATGAGGGTCTCACTCCCTCATTTAGGGACTTCTTTCATGCTATTGTTATGCTGCCGGAATATTTCCCTACTCTTCTCTCTTATTTTCTCAAGCATTTGGCCCAAGCCTCTTGCTCTTTTGTTTTAAATCTTGCCCTAGTTGGGCCATAATAGAAGAAAGCTTTGGAGGCAAGCTGTTGGTGTGGATTTTTCATTTTGTGCTTGGATTAGTGAGGTAACCTTGTAAATTTTTCAATTATTGTTGCATTTGTTTAGCTTGGAAGCTCTCCACAAAGTATTTTGTGGAGAGACTTGTAGGTAGAAGTATTTCTATCTTCATTTGTGAGTAGATTGATAAGATTCTACAAAGTATTTTGTAGGATTTATTTTTGTGTTCATCTCTTAGCTTTCTTGTTGCAGCTTTAATAGATTTGTTTTGCAGGGATTCCAAGCTAAGAAGGGCTCCTCCAAGTGTTCATTTTTTCAAATTTTCAAGCCGGCCATTTTCTTTTTTCCTTCCTGAAATTGAGTTTTATTCACTGTATAGTGAATATAACCCGTGTTTTAGGGCCCCCATCCATTATAAATTAGTATAGGCTTATAAATCTGCTGTTTATATGTTGTTTTCACCCTAAAAACATTCATTTTCAGCCACTAAAATTTCTGTTTTTTCCATTTTTTAAAGTTCAGATTTTTCTGTAAAATTTTTGTGTTTTACCATAAATTGTTCTAACTTTCTGTTTCAGTTTTCTGCACTAATTTCCAGCAAATAAGTTGCTGATTTTCTTGCAGGTTTTATGCACAGAAAGAAGGGGTCATACTGCTCTAGATTGCCCAGAAAAACCCAGCAGAAATTTAGTCCAAAAGAGGCCCTAAACTACACTTCTTCCTTCTCTTCTATTACATTGTAAACCCCAAATGAGAAGTTCTCTTTGGGGTATTTCTCTGCTGTAAATTTGTATAAGTAGTTGCTTAGATTTAGTTTTTTTTATTTTGCAAGTTTTATTTCAGTTTACCCACCTTCCCCTTAAGGGATTGAAGTGAGGTTAAATTAATAAGTTTATTTCTGTTCACCCACCTATCTTTGTGACAGACCACCATCTCTGTCACAGAGATTGTTGTGAGGTTAGTTTAGTTTAGTTTTATTTTTTGTTTACCCTCTATCTCTGTGACAGACCACCATCTCTGTCACAGAGATCGTTGTGTGGTTAGGAGATTGCTTTAGTTAGTTGTTTTTTTCTTTTAATTTTCTGTTCAAAGTAGTTAGATTTAATTTTCATTTTCTGTCAAAGAAGTAATCATACAACCCACCTATCCTGTGTATCCTCTATCCACTTGTCATCTCCCTTTAGGGACTTCAAGTTGGATATGAAAAGCAGGAGAAGTGGGGGCTTAGTTAATTAAAACAACATTCTTTTTCCTGCTACAATCAACACATTTTATTTTTTAAGTCCAAGATCAAGTACCATAACCTCCCATAAGGGATACCGCTTGGTTGATCTTGTTGATCGCTTAAAATAAACCTTGTATGGTAATCACCAAGACCTAAATTAACCCCTAAAATTAACCAACAACAACTTCACTACCCCCTGCTCCTCTACTCGGTTATCACCCTTAGGGGTACTCGCGAGATACGACAGGGGATAGAGGAGTCTTAGTTAATAGGCATCCATCTAGCTGTTTTGCCTGTCGATTAAAAACAGTGACCTGGAAAGCTGCAAGGGGTAGTAGACTGTGGGGGGTCTCTAGGCGTTTTACGTCCTCCTTGTGAGGACCGAGGCATTGGGGTTTGACCTGTGAGCTATGGGTGGGCTTTGTTCCCACTTTGTTGAGTGCAACAGCATTCCCTCTTTGACTTGAGAAATACCGGATTGGGGTAGTCACACCACCGGTTCGAAAACTAAACTCCAAGAAGAAAAACCTTAATAAAATCCACCTAAAATAAACCAAGAGACATTGCAAAACCGGTTCTACAACACTTTTTTCATTTCAGCGCACTTCCACTCCAGCATTGCACTCCAACACTTTACTTTTAGTTTCATTTATTTTTCAGTTACATTTACTTTCAGTTCTGAAATTGTTCATGTAGTGAATGCTTAACATTTGTTTAAACTGCTTCAAGTAATTCAACTTAAAGTCTTTCTTTCTTTTATTTCCTGTTGGTTTAATGAATTTCATTTAAGGCATTTTCCTTCTGCTATCTCTTGTCTATAACTTGTAAATTTGGTTCATATTTGTCTAAACTGTAACTGTCTTACTTTTTCATTTGTTATATTGATAAATTTAGATCATCTGTATATTGCTTGAATATCTTGGTTCATTATTGTTTATAATTGTACCATTTATTTGTTTATTCATCTCATTGTTAGACAACTTAATCTGTGGATAATTAACTTAGATTTGCATCCATTGAAAGTTGCATTCTCTGACTCCATTAGGCACTGGTTATAAATAAAAGGATTGACTGTCATTTAAATATTGCATCTTGCATTAGTTTGACTGTCATCTCTCAAAACCTTAGCCTCACAATCTTAATAAAAGATCCCTTTAATTAATTTGTAATTAATTAATAAATCGGGAACTTAGTTTTCCTGTAGGGACTACCCCCCTTGGCTCTGTTGGGATCTTGCCTAAACGGAGGAGTTGTGGACTGTGGTGACAGTGGTCCCCAGCTCTCACTTGTCCCCAAAGACACACATAGCAAGTTGTGACTTTCCTGTGTCTTAAAGTGTGAATTAGGCGGCAACAGAGCCGTCAAAGAATGAGCTTTGAAAATTTTGCAATGTCGCATGGGCTCATCTACACACAACAAAAATTCACAAGTTTATGAGATAACAAGGTTTTATCTCTTCAATGGAGTCACAACGTGAGAAGAAAAAAATATGCATTTAAAACTTTCTCACAAAAAATATTTTTTTGTTTTTCTTTGTAAAAAAATCCAAAAAGGTTAATGGAGTCGCTAAATGAAAAATAAAGATCTACTCTAAACAATCATCAAACAAAGCAAAAACAAATAATACTGAAAAACAAAGTCGTATTCTAGGAATAAAAAGATTTATCCCCAACAACGATGCCAAAATGTTGCTGCCTAATTCGCACCTCGGGTCACGTGGCAAGAATTTTCAAGCCACTGGATGCGACTTTGGGGGCAAGTAAGAGTCAAGTGCTGCCACTTGATCTTGACTCCTTCGTCTATGCTTACTCCTAGTGAAGCCAAGGGTGATGTTCTTTATGAAAATGACCTAAGGTTGTTAATCTATGAAAGGACAAAACAACTGGTCTCTAGGAGTTAAGATGATGTAAATACTGAAACTAAGACCCTTGCAAATAGCTTAGATCAACAACATGTAAAATAAACATTCCATTTAACACATAAATTAACTTAGGTAACAAAAATAAATGATTGATGCAAAATAGACCAACGTTAATGGAGTGCTTGTGTATAAGTGGTTGCCGATGATGTCTTGAGAATGTATTGCAATTGTCTCGTTGGTCAGTTTTAAAATTATTAAATGAGTAGATTAGGGAGTGGGTTAATTGTTGATTAATTTTATTAAAGTGGTCATGATCTAATTATTATGGGGATAAGGTATTCTAGATATACCCGTGGGGTACGAAGAATATGTCTGGATTTGCTTAGAAGTGGTTTTCACAGTGACATGTGGGCTAGATGGAGTCGTGTAACACTACACCAACAAGGATGTAGCCTAACGGGGCCTCATGGCCGCTTTCTAGTTGTTCCTGCTTCACTTGAAGACTTTGCCCACGACTTAGCAATATTGAAAAAGTGTCGGATTTTCACTTGGGGATTAATTGGAAGATGAGACTAATTACTAGTCACTCTAATCCCTTTCTGATTGTCCCACCGTTCCATTTAGAGGCTTGCAGTGTTCACAAGAGCATACGGGAACTAACGCCTGTTAAGTTTAAGAATTTTAATTCAAACGTGTGTTAGTTTTGATAACTCAGTTGGTCCTTCCCCATGATTTTGATGTCACATGGGGGGGACATAAGTTGTATTTTTTACTAGTGAACTTTTTAATGTAAAGTGTGTTTTTATATTATTAAAGTGACTTTTGTACTTTATAAACTTAAAGTGAGTTTAAGTTGTGGGACCCAAAAAGTGCATTTAATGTATTTAATAAAGTGAATATGTGCATTAAATGAGAGCCCTCAGATAAAGCTAATCTCATCCTTTGATTAAAGTTGGTTGAGCTAGTTAGGGTAGTTTTGGGTGAGATAAAGTATAAAATAATGTCTAGGGAAAAGAGACATCTAATAATAAGAAGAAGAAGACGAGAGAGAGAAAAAAAATTTCAAGAAGGAAATTTCTGATTTATGAGAGAGACTGATCATCAATCTAAAGGCACGATTCCCAAGACATCTAAAATTCATTGACCGTACAACCAAATCCATACAGCCATTATTGCTGACCGTACATGCATAGAAATAGAGGCAAATTGACATGCATGAATTACGAGACAGATTTTTCTGCAATTAATGCTGGCAGAATCCGTACAGTCCGTACTTGGCACGAATTTCGAGAAATCTGCTGTATAGTTCGCACGTGTGGGTTGGCTGTGAGTATTTTGGCATGCTTATCAATGTAGTTTTTTTCTCCAGACAAGGATTTCTGAAATTATTTTGGTGCTGTAGAAATTCTGAGGTATTGAATTTCTAATTTCTCTCATAAATAAAATTCTTTCTCTGGGTTTTCCTCTGGTGAGGTTTTGCCCTGGGCTGGGCCCTAAATTTCTGTGTTATCACATTTTGTTCGGTTTGATGTTGAATGCTTTGGTGTTTATACTTAAGACTCTCAGATAAATTCATCTCATGAATTTTTAAGTTCAGACAAGTTATAAATCAGATTTGCATTCATGTGTTTGATAAAAGTCCTATATGAGATTTTGTGGTTGTGTATCAAATTTCTTCAGTGTGTTGTTTAAAAATCTCAATACACGATCGGATTTGTTAATTTTTAAAAGCAAATCAGAAACAAAATTAAACTAAGAAAGATAAAGAAGCTACTCTAAAAAATCAACCCACAACGAGACAATTGCACTAGGATGAGTACTTGGAATAATAAAACAAAATTGTAAGTACTCATCATGATGTTTCCTAGGGAAGGAATTACCTGTTTGTTACTGGTTGATATTGACAACATTTTAATTTTTTTTGTTAGCCATATGAGCAATGAATTATGTTCAAAACCTACTCATGCTATGCTATCTCTTATTTTGGTGTGAATCTTACTGTTGCCAAACTCATGACCCCTATATAAAATGTGATCTCACAGTCTACATAGAATCCCATACTTGGCAGTGATATCTTCTAGATTTTATGTGACAGCTGTTTGTAATCAACACAGGGTATTACTAGGATTTCGGAAGTCCTTGAGGAATTGAAATGAACATGCCAGGTATTTAAGTCTATGGAAAGGAATTGATAACTGTATCCCCCAATACCTGTATAAACCAATGTAGTAGGTAGGCACTTTCAGGGTTCTTATCCTTGTTTTTATTGCAAGAAAGCTGCATTGCAACAGTATTAGGTAACAATATAGGAATATAATTGACTGTTGTAAGGTAACCCATGAAGAAAACAGCCTAAATCTATGAACTCTTTCACTATGATTTTGCAATAGAACTTGAGTCTCTTAATGTTCCCTTCTTTCCTAATGTTGTCTCTGAGCCAGGCTTGTGTATGAAAGATCTATATAGGTGCATGGTAACTGATACCAACAAAGATTAAGACAAATCCTTTTGTTTTTCAACTACAACAGTTGAGCTATTTTCTAGACCTAGTGTTCTTCCTTGTCCAGAATACAAGGGGAATGTAGATATCAATTAGTCTATAATATTCAAATTCATCTTAATTTATGCTCTTGGTGATGTAATATGTAAAAGTGGCTCTCATATGTTTTCACCAATGCATTAAAGCGTTATATGCATTCAAAATACAGATAAGTAGTTTAGAAGGCTTGACGCCAGACATCACTCTATTGATGCTTTTCTTCCCATAAATTTCCTAAAATCTCTTTTTTTTATTGGCCATCTATCACTTTGTAAGTTTGGAGACAAGCTTAAATAGATGGGTGTTATAGTACAAACTTTTTCTTCCTGCTTCAATATTTGTTTTACCTTTCTACAGACATGTTTCAGCTGGTTAAAAATTAAAATATGTCAATGAATATAAATTGTTGTTTCTGGTATTTCTCTGTTGTCAACAGTTGAAGCACAATTGGTTCTAGCTTGGAATTATCATTTTAGGTCATTCCAGCCAAGCTAATGATGGGTTTCATTGAAAGTTGTTTTTGCACTGTTCTAAAAATGGCATTGCTTTTGTGAATGGTGCTAGGTCACCACATTTGAATCTCCATGTAATTTCTTGTTTAGCCTAACACATTCTATTGAGTTCCTTCTTCAGAATATAAAATATGTCAATGAATATAAATTGTTGTTTCTGGTATTTCTCTGTTGTCAACAGTTGAAGCACAATTGGTTCTAGCTTGGAATTATCTTTTTAGGTCATTCCAGCCAAGCTAATGATGGGTTTCATTGAAAGTTGTTTTTGCACTGTTCTAAAAATGGCATTGCTTTTGTGAATGGTACTAGGTCACCACATTTGAATCTCCATGTAATTTCTTGTTTAGCCTAACACATTCTATTGAGTTCCTTCTTCAGAAACTACATGTGTAAGATGGAAGAAAACAGGGTTAGAGTAGGGAAAGAAGAAAAAGAGTTGCCCTTTGACATTGACATGTAAAAACTGTGGTTTTGTATGGTATCTGCAGCTTTGTTTTTTGCGGCAGTTTTTCCGATCTGTAATGAAGGCAGACTACACTGCATTACGTTTGGGATTCATCACGGTTAGTATCTAGTTTGTAGAATTAAAATTAGGATTATTTTCTTTTCATGGGATTAGTGCCAGCAGACACAAGTAATTAAAACCTTACAATGAGTTGTTGAACTATAGACAGGTAGCTTTCCACCACTGTGTTAGTCGGTCAATGTGATAAACAAAGGTGTTTATCACTGAATTGCAAGAAGATTTCTTCAAGTATATAGAAATATATTGAATGATAAATGATTGATAAGAATTCATAAGATGATGTTACAATGAGCCTTGTGACAGTATACTTCTTATATGCATTTATTGGTCACAAGGTGAAGAGGTGTGTCCTTTGACCTTTCATTAACGTAACTTTACTATTGTTATTATTATTATGTTTATCACATTGCCACCTCCTTAAGGAATGCTTTGTCGTCAAAGTATATTAAATAGGTTTCTTTTTAGCCGAGCATGTTTCTACAGTGGTATCATGTTTGTGTTTGTTTGGTTTTAGTGGTTTGATTTTGTCCCTGATTTCAGTGTTGGTGAGGTTCCTTTGTATTGTTTGCATCATATCCTGAAGTCTTTTGACCTGGTTGTTTAACATGATGGATACCCCAACCCCCCCAACCCCCCCATCAATCCCCTTTAGATGATGGATACCTTCCATACAATAAAATGAAACCAGACACCATACAATAAAATGAAACCAGACCAGCCCTGTTTAGACTCCACAGACTTCAGCCATCTCAGAAAGAAGCCATGCTAGTCGCATAGCTGATCCAGACTCAGCTGTCGATGCTACTCGCGTAGCTGACCCAGACTTGGCACCTTCAAATGATGCCTTCAGCTTGCTTAGATGCTACTTGCGTAGCCTTTACCAGACTTGGCACCTTCAAATGATGCCTCTCTGAACCAGTCTTTTAGCACATAAACTTGTCCAGCTTACACGTTCCCTAAAACCCAATTACCAGTCATAAGACGGCTGCAATAGCCACTCAGTACTACTGAGCAGACCTGACCCTTCCGACTCAACCTGTCATAAGACGGCTCCAAGAGCCACTCAGTACTCTCAGTACTCACCAAAGGTTGGAGCAATCCTAACGGGAAGTACCCACTCGGACAACCTTTGATGAGCTCACTTAGTACTACTGAGCAGACCTGACTCTTCTGAACCTCTTCTGATGCCTCTCTAATGCCTCTCAGAACGTTCTTCGAACACTTCTGAAGCATCTACTCAGCTCTCATAGATGGCCATTTGAAAGCCTCTCTTAGATGCCATCTTAGTTATCTTTGATCTGATGCTCCAATTCACATATGGATCTATAGATGCTCTGATGATCTATGATGCTCTCTCATGCCAGGGGTATTTAGGCAGGATATGTGTGCATCACTTAACTAGTTGTTAAACGCCCTAGGTGTTTCCTTGCGAGGTTGTAATGTTAAATGCATAGGGTACTCAGCCCACAACTTAACTGTTATACACTTCTGAAGCATCTACTCAGCTCTCATAGATGGCCATTTGAAAGCCTCTCTTAGATGCCATTTTAGTTATCTTTGATCTGATGCTCCAATTCACATATGGATCTATAGATGCTCTGATGATCTATGATGCTCTCTAATGCCAGGGGTATTTAGACAGGATATGTGTGCATCCCTTAACTGGTTGTTAAACGCCCTAGGTGTTTCCTTGCGAGGTTGTAATGTTAAATGCACAGGGTACTCAGCCCTGTCATAAGACAAGACTCTTGAACCTCTGTCAGAAGACAAGGTCAAGAGCGCTCTCTGTCGGAGAGTTTAATTAATTGACTTAATAAAATTTTGCAACTCACTTCCCCATAATTAATTAACTTCGTTGATCATCCTTCACCTAGTATGCTCTGCCGACTTTCGCGTTGGGATCGTACTCAGAATGGTGAACGGACTTGTTAAGTTCATGCAAGAGAAACATAATAAAACTTTACCCCATAACCAACGCATCAGCGTTGTCTCTATAAAATACTCAGGTAGTGGGCAAATTCCAAGTGTGGGCGCCGGGCAACCCAATCTGGACACAGTTGGCTAAGTTATTGAACACCTAGCTGTGATTCCAGATAGGTCCATCATGTCTTCGAACAGAGCCACTGAAGGTATTTCCGGTTAGGATTTCCAGACACCTTAAGTAAGATCACCATTAAAATCTTTAAAACCTACCAAGAGCATTCACACAATCTAATACTCATTGGCTTAATTCCTAGACTTATCATTTTATTTTCGCATTTTGTTGACTCCATAAGGCACTGGTCCTTGGTTAAATCTGAATAATTATCTATCTTGATCAATTGTTTGTGGTTCATTTTAAATGTTATCTCTGAATGCTTAGTTATAAGTCTGGAATCTTTGCTTATCTTTGTAATCTCTTGTTAGCAACATGGATTGCTTTTGATTAATTGTCATTCTAGTAATAAACAAACACTTCTAATCATAATAAACTCCTAAATAACACCCATTAGCATCCGCAACTAAGTAAAACACTTTAACAACCTTAAGAGCCTTAGAAAACTCTTTCGTAGGGATTACCCCCCTTGGCTTCGTTAGGATTTTGCCTAAACAGAGGAGCTATGAGTAGGTGACAGTACCTAGCTCTATGCTTGCTCCCAAGGTCACACCTTTCCCACTTTCCTAAGTGAGGAGACAACTTTCAATTGATTTCTGCTGCTAGTGTGCAGTCGGCGGACCACATCTTTTAGCGCTGCTGCTGGGGACAAATCTTTTTGTTCCTGGACGACATTTGTTTCTTTTTAGTTTTTTACCTTTTTTCCCTTTTTTGGTAGATTGTTAGTCCAATCACTCTCCGAAGTTAGACTTGAATCCACCTGGCGACTCCACTGTCAGTTAACACCTCAAGGTATTCGACTAGAAGAAACTCTGAAGGTTTGCTCAGTTTCATCCCCGACCTTGAAAAAGTCTATAGGAGGAGACTGGATACAACTAGTTGAAGTTTTTTCTCAGCCATCGTCTTCACATATAGATGTTCCTTATGTTTTGGAGCAGCTTGGGGCTTATACAATGAGTTGTTATTTGATAAGCCTTGATGATCAACATGATGGAGTAGTTGACTTGCCGTATCATCTCAATTTGTATATCAACGCTATCCAGTCATGGATAGAAGCAGCATGCGCGAGCACTTACCAGTTTAGGAAGAAGTTTGACGACATTATTCATGCGTATGATCCCCCATTTAGCCCGCCCATTCTGGATCATCACGTAGGTTTGCATTTTCTGGAAATTGTGTCCTTACTTTCGTTGGTAACCAAAGACAAGGCAAAACTTTTTTATATTAATAAAATGCTTAGGTGGCTACACTGGATCTATGATTACACCTAACCTTTTGTGTATCATGCTTAGAGTAGGAAAATAGGCTCCTTAAAGTGAGCGTTTACTTTAGCATTTTTCTTTATGTACTTAGAAATAAATAAATTTTCCAGTGAAGTTTTTTCTTTGAATAAAGCAACTTTTGGATCATTGGCTCTTTTTCATGAAACTTGTGCTACTAAGGTTTTCTTGTCAAGTTGAGATGTTTTTATAGGATATGGAAACCAGAGATTCTGGGGTTCTCGTATGCTCTCCTTGCATAAGAGACTAGATTGAGCACACGTCCCGCAGTTGGAGCCAGATGTTATCCACTTATTTGTACCATAGTTGGGTTACCTGAGGAGCCGCCGGTTGACAGACATGTTCAATGTCTGATTCCAGTGTATCAGTTGATCCGTCTTCATGTCTAGCAAATATTGGCTAATCAGTTTTTCATTTGAATAATTTTGACCATGGCCCCACGGAGTTTGTAATAAAATGTGCTAGTAGGGTATTTTTGAGTGGTTCGGTCTCTTGAGACGTAGAATCTCAACTAAGGTATTCCAGGGAGTTTTTTGCCCTTGGCAATTATGCTTTGCCTATAGCTGAGTATAATTGACGAGGTTTTCTCCCGCTTTCTTCAAACTTGGAATGCCTGATTTTGAATTCTGGGCCTTGGGAGGTTATTAGACCCCAACTGAGTGTTATAAACCTACTAGGCATTGTTAGAATAGAGCATGGTCTTGTCCTAAGTCAATAGGACCTTTAAAAATTTTTCGAGAAAATATATTTCGAACGGGTTAAAAATTATTTTTAAAATTTAAATTTTTTTAATTATTTCCCTAAGTTTTTTTAATTAATTTTTCCATAAATTAAATGGAAAAATCCCATTTGTGATAAGTCGGTCATCCGGACCTCGAATTCAGTGATTGAAGGCTCTAACCTTAAGCCAAAAATCATTCTTAATCGGCCAGCCAGTCAGATCCAACTTTTAGATCATCAATCGGACAAATAACGCTCTTTTCTCGAAAAAGGCATTTTTGGGGAAAAAATGGAGTTTTTATTAAAAAATTATTATTTTGGAGAAAATTAAAACTCTCCAAATTAATCCAAATTCAGTGAAATAAAAGGCTAAATGACATCTCATTGGGCATTTATGATGATTAGAGTTATCATCACTCAGCTTCAGTCAGCATTCAATGAGCATTAATTTATATTCAATTGGCAGATGTGTCGTCTCCAACTAAACTCCTGAATTTGATGAGATGGAGAGCATTCATTGGTCTGATGATTTGATCGAGGTGAAGACTGAAGCTTACACTTGCAGTGGCCTCTCCAAACCTAGCTGTTGCTGCTTCCATACTTGAAAAGTGGTTCTACCTACATACAGACGCCTCTCCTCAAGCTCATGCCGCCTCTCTCCAACAGGGGCGTCATCACACGTGTGGGCTCTCCTTTGGTTCGGTTTGCAGTGTTAGGGTTGGAGTGGGGGTGCCTTGCCTAGGTGGAGGCCTCCCCTCGCTCCCAGCTCTTATTTTTAGATTTTGGATCTCAGGTTATGTGACCAGGCCGGTCAGGTTATGTGATTTGGTTTTAGGGTTTTAGCACTCTCTCATTGTATAAATAGAGGCTCTTTCAGCTCTATTAAGATGGACTTTTGTAGCAGATTTACTCTGAGAAAATTGTATCAAGCATTTGCTTTGAATTGTTAATAAAGATTCGACTTTGGAGGTCTATGAGCTCTTGGATGTGGTAGCTTTCTAAATGGTTGAGGTGATTTTGTCTCTAACCCCTATTTTTTTAATACTTGTATGAGATCAATTGTTTTGTTAGCTCAAGAAGGGCATTGTTGGCATGGTAGAATAATCATTTGTAGTTTCAATTTGATTGTTTATGTGAAGCAGATTAGTATCTTGATGGACATGAGTAATCAGCACATACGTAATGTTGATCATGATTAAATTTTCTTAGCATACTAGCATGTTATTTTGATCTCACGTATGTATTGAGTTGTGGTGTGTTATCAGGCTTCACAGGTTGAAGAAGGGTGTGAGCTCAGCTGCTTCTATCCCAGACTTCAAGAAACCATTTGAATCTAACATTTTAATTGCAGAACCTACAGGGATCGTCTTCTTTAAAATACAAAAAGAAAGATGGGAGTCTAACTCTCTCTTTTTGGTTCCATCTTTATAAATTAATGTTCTTTGGTTACTGGTTACTTAGGAAGCCTTAGTTTAGTTTTTTCAACCTTTAGGCTTCCTCCCCATTGCCTTGTTTGGCTTGCCTTTACTTCTTCTTCTTCGTTGCCCTCTTTTTACTTTAGTTTGCAGCCCCTTTTCCTCTTTTTGGACAGCCATCTTTTGCCCTAGTTTTGGACCCCTTTTGCCCTAGTTTTTTGACCCTGGATTTCTCCTTTTTGGGCAGTCCTCTTTTGCTTGTTCGCAGCCCTCTTTTTTACTGTTTTGCAGCCTTGTTTTTGCTTTTTGGACAACCCGTTTTCTTCATTTAGGACAGCCCTCTTTCCCACCTTTTCTCTCTCCTCTTCTTTGGTTTCTATTCTCTCTTTTTCCTCTTTTTTCATTGTTGGTTTTTGCCCCCCCTTTTTTTTTTGGAGTTTTTAGTGTGTAATTTGTGTTTAAAGTCTTAACTAATGCATAACATTTAAACTGTTCAAAGCTCTTATTTGCAGGAAGATTCCAGAAAAGTCCAAGGGCTTAAAGCAAGCAAGAGAGCAAGTGAGAAGTGCAAAAAAGAACAAAAAGACTTTTTTCATCTTCTTTCATCCCTTCCTTTCCCTGTTCTTCCAAAAAAGGCAAAGAACAAGTCATCATGATCATTGTAAAAAATTAATAAAAAGGCTAGTGGGAGCAAGTCTCCCATCTTTTCTACTTCCCCTATTTGGGGGAAGTGTGTTTTGTGTTCCTTTTCATGTTTTTTTTAGTGTAGTTTTAACTTTAAGCACTTAGCTTAGTTCTTTTGATTAGACTTAGTTTTCGTTTCCACTAATTGCTAGTTGTTCATTAAGTATAGCTACTAATTCCTAGATTAGACTTTATTAATCACACTGTAGTATCTTTTTCTATAATTGTTAATCTTAAAAAGAACGAAAATCTCTTGAATCTCACCATAAGGTGGATCAAGAGTGCTATTTGTCGAAGAGTTTAATAAACCATCTTTTCTTTACATTCTTGTTGTTTTCTAATCCAATTAATTAATAAGTAAGACTCTTGAACTTGCTGAAACACAAGTCAAGAGCACTCTCTATCGGAGAGCATCATTAGTCTTGCATCATTCTTGCATTAGGCATGTAGATCAGATAAGACTCTTGAACCTCTGTCATAAGACAAGGTCAAGAGCGCTCTCTGTCGGAGAGTTTAATTAATTGACTTAATAAAATTTTGCAACTCACTTCCCCATAATTAATTAACTTCGTTGATCATCCTTCACCTAGTATGCTCTGCCGACTTTCGGGTTGGGCTCGTACTCAGAACGGTGAACGGACTTGTTAAGTTCGTGCAAGAGAAACATAATAAAACTTTACCCCATAATCAACGCACCGGTGTTGTCTCGATAAAATACTCAGGTAATGGGCAAATTCCAAGTGTGGGCACCAGACAACCCAATCTGGACACAGTTGGTTAAGTTATTGAACACCTAGCTGTGATTCCAGACAGGTCCATCATGTCTTCGAACGGAGCCACTGAAGGTATTTCCGGTTCGGATTTCCAGACACCTTAAGCAAGATCACCATTAAAATCTTTAAAACCTACCAAGAGCATTCGCACAATCTAATACTCATTGGTTTAATTCCCAGATTTATCATTTTATTTTCGCATTTTGTTTACTCCATAAGGCACTGGTCCTTGGTTAAATCTGAATAATTATCTATCTTGATCAATTGTTTGTGGTTCATTTTAAATGTTATCTCTGAATGCTTAGTTATAAGTCTGGAATCTTTGCTTATCTTCATAATCTCTTGTTAGCAACGTGGATTGCTTTTGATTAGTTGTCATTCTAGTAATAAACAAACGCTTCTAATCATAATAAACTCCTAAATAACACCCATCCGCATCCGCAACTAAGTAAAACACTTTAACAACCTTAAGAGCCTTAGAAAACTCTTTTGTAGGGACTACCCCCCTTGGCTTTGTTAGGATTTAGCCTAAACGGAGGAGCTAGGAGTAGGTGACAGTACCTAGCTCTGTGCTCGCCCCCAAGGTCACACCTCTCCCACTTTCCTAAGTGAGGAGACAGCTTTCAATTGATTTTTGCTGCTGGTGTGCAATCAGCGGGCCACATTCCATTCGGCGATCTCTGATAAGATTCTAACTCCAGGATTACAAACCCACCGATTCAAATGGTGGCGTTTATGCTTGCAGCAATCAACAGGCTGTCATTGAAGAGACGACTCGGCTGCTATAAATTTGATCCCCGCAGTGTACGCAATCTTCTACCAGAGCACTTGGAAGTGTGGGTACCCAGGTTTCCTGGAGAGACATGCTGAAGTTTGAGTTATGGCTCACCACAAATATACTACTAGCTGCCAAAACCGCGTGGATTTCGAACTTAACCTCCAACGTATGCCCCTGAACTTCGAGCTTTGGCGATAATTTTGAGAAGTATGACTTGTTCAAAGCTGTGACCAATTGCTCAACAAATTGACGCTAGCTGCTTTCAAAACACAATGTGATCTCCATCAGTCGGTTGGACGAACAAAATCGGTCCACGATTTCTTAGTCAGCGAGTGAAGATGCACAGAAATCGTGCTTCTCAATAAGATTTGGACCTCTCTCGCGGTGGAATTCCGATCAGACGGTTGCCATTCAAGGATGGTGAGTGGCCCTACAAAATCGTGGAGCTCAACTCCAAACAACTGCAATCGGGTTGAATTCTTTGTTGAAGCAATGCAATATGGCGTGCTCTGTCTGCAACTAATTGAAAACCTTTTGATTGCCAAATACGTGGAGGGTGTTTGTCACCGGCAGAGAAATAACTGGAACGCCAATCTTATCAACTAACTGAGATTTGCTGGGTCGCCATGACTGATTGGTTTCCCCATGCTGTCAAGGTTTCAAAGAGAAAGATCGCACGCCGCGCATGTCACAAATTGCTGTCGACACCATCGAACACTGATATACTATTGACTACTAAGATGGCGTGGATCTCTGATAAAAATTTAGTGTGCCCTTGAACTCCGAGCTTTGGCGTTAATTTAACCGACTTGTCCTAAGCTTTGTCGAAAACCAAATTCAGGCGCTGAACACTACTCCTGAAGAAGATTTATTTGATGCTGTGACCAAATTCAAACTTACCGTTTTCAGACTTCGATGTAAAGGTACTGTGCCTATCTCCATCGAAAGGGTGGGATTGAAATGCTACATTGGAATTTTAATTTGGAGCTATAAAATTTGTCGTGCTCTGTCTATCAGCAGGAAACGTGGAACACCTTCAGAAATCCTCAAAACAGCTTCGAGCAAGTCCAATGCTAGACCAAATTGAACTTTATCTGGAACTCCCACATCCTGCCATTGCATGGTTTGTTTTGCATCTAAACCTCCATCCTCAAAAGCCTTGCTCTTCACAAAATTCTTCACATAAATACATTGTGCTGAATGGAACAATTTTGGACATCTCTCAAGCCACGAAGGCTCATCCTCTCTTTCAAACCTTTGTCTAGAAAGCCACAACCATGTACATCCAATAGATCGAAAGCTACTAGCATAGTATCTTTCAGCCACTCGTTTTCGCAGGCTGAGATTTAAAAGTGATGTCATCTGTGAATAGTCACCACTAGGTAGATTTCTGAAATACATAGTTTTGGAAGCAGAAGTTGAAATTATTTATATGGATAAATATGCACTCCTTTATTGAAAAACAATGGTGGTATAAATCTCCACTCACAGTCTGCCTTTGATGCAAAATGATCATGATCTCTGACTTAGATAACCATAGTTCATACATTAGCTGAATAGCTGTCACCATTATGGCGGTTTTGCTACAACAATCATGATACCCCTTGACATGCTACGGGGAAGACTGCATAAGTGATGATCATACAACCATGTTTGGAGGGCATTGTAAACCTACCCTATCTATATCAAAACAAACCTTTGTTGTATCCTACGGTGGGCGTTGTGGTTTGAACATGCACAAAATTGAAGTGCTGATGCTTGCTAAGGGTTGACCCATGACAAGAAACGTTGATGAAAAACCCCAAATCCAACCCAAGCATTTCGAAGTGACCACCCAGATAGATAGGGGGGTAACAGGAGGGAAAGTTCTAGGGGCACGCTGTGACTGTGCTCTTTCCATACTAATGGCCTTGTTTTGCATCTCTCTCATTTGGGCTAGATGTTTATCTTCCATTCTCTTAAGTCTTTCCTTCATTTCCATCATTTGTTTTTTTATAGGAATCCTCTTCTTTATGCTCATTTGAATTTAAAGGAGTCGAGGACCTTGAATAACCAGGACGGTTGGATTCGCCTGAAGACTGCATATTTCTGTCTATTTTGACTGCCATTTCTTGTGCGTTTAGAAGAGTAGTGGGTTCTTTATTCCTGATCTGATATTGCATCTTCCTACTAAGTCCTTCAATGTAATAAAGCAAGATAGATGGTGCAGGTGGTTTGTAAGTGGCAAGAATGGCATTAGATAGTTCTGTGAACCTCTTGTTAAACTCATCCATAGTCTCGCTCTCATTCTTGTTTATATTTGTCAAAGAAGCCAGTTGATGCCTAGGCTCTTTCTATTCACCAAACCTGTTAGTGAAGGCAGTTTTGAAAGCTTCGAGTGTAGCAAAGGAGTTGTCTGGTAAATTGTTGTACCAGTCACCAACCCTTCCATCCAAGGAAAGCATTGACACATTTGGAGAAACTTCTGAGATGCATAGCGGAAGTGGTGGCATCATTGCCAGTGAATATAGGGAGCTTCTCTACAGGTTTGTCTGGCAAACGATGGGGTTGACTTGCGATCTGAGAGAAGTCGAGTTGAGTAAAGTACTCACGCATTATGTCAGAAAAACAATTTTGCTTATTATTTTCTTGAAACAAATTACGGATGTCTAAAACAGACTCAGATTCAAGATTCTCAGGGATCCTACGAGAAGCTAGCTTATTCAATCTCCTCCTATAAACCTGTTCGGGCTCGGGGATGAAATTGAGTAAGCCTTCATAGTTTCTTCTAGTTGAATACCTTGGTAAGTTATTTGACAGTGGAGTCGCTAGATGGATTCAAGTCTAATTTCAGAGAGTTGATTGGACTAAAAATCTATCGAAAAGGTAAAAAAGTAAGAAAAAACTAAGGTTAAAAGTCGTCCAGGAACAAAAAGATTTATCCTCGACAATGGCGCTAAAGATGTTGTTCGACGAGATGCACACTAGCAGCAGAAATCTTTCGAAAGTTGTTCCCTCACTAGAAGTGGGGAAGGTGTGGCCTTGGGGGCAATCAATGAGCTAGGTACTGTCACATGAATCCTAGCTCCTCCGTTTAGGTAAACTCCTAAGGAAGCCAAGGGGGGTTGTCCCTAACAAAGAGTTTTTCTATGGCTTTTATGTTTTTTAAGTGTTTTGGTGTTGAGTGATGCAGATGGGTGTTTTTTAGGAGTTTTTTGAATGATTGCAACTTTATAATGATGAAATAAGATAATCACAAGATAAATGCAAGATCACAAGATTGAGGAAATAACCACTTGAAAATTTAAAGCAAGAAAACCACGATAATATAAATGCTCCAGATAGATAAAAAGCAAAAGGAAATTGATGACAAGGACCGGTGCCTTATGGAGTCAAAGATAGTCTTAAGTACTTGGGTTGCTTGATACAAGAATTCAAAGTGGTAACGTTTCTAAGATCGTTGTGCAACTGTTCTTGGTTTATTTTATTGTAAATTTTAAAGGTGATCTTGCTTAAGATGTCTAGGAAATCTAACCGGAAATACTTTCAGTGGCTCCGTTCGAAGACATGATGGACCTTTCTGGAATCACAAGCTAGGTATTCTGAGAATTTAACCAGCGAGTGTCCAAATTGAGTTGCTCGGCGCCCACACTTGGAATTTGCCCACTACCTGAGTATTTATTGAGAACGCCGGTTCGTTGGTTATGGGGATGAAAGTTTTATTAATGTATTCACTTGTTCGATTAATCAAATCCAACCATTGTTCTGAGTACGGATCCAACTTTTTAGGGTTGGTAGAGCATACTTGGTGGCGGAAAGCAACGAAGTAAATTTAAGTGGGAAATGTGAGTTGGAAGTATTTTATTAATTACGAGCACACAGATGAACCTCTCCGACAGAGAGTGCTCTTGACTTTGTCTTATGACAGAAGTTCAAGAGACTTTGGTTAATCTATATGCCTAATGCAAGGAAAATGCAAATCTAACTATGCTCTTCGACAGAGAGTGCTCTTGACTTGGGTTATGGCAAGTTCAAGAGACTTTGGTTTATTTTAAGAGACAATCAGATTGTAAATATGAAACCACGTGATAGCTCAAAAATTGTAAAACAATGATTAAAATGCTAATAATGAACTAAAATAGCAATCACTATTCTAAGCATAAAATGAAACCAATCTAGTGAAGTAAATCTAAGCTAGCAAACCACTAAAAAAAAAGGCCACTACAAGACTTTCCCAAATGGGGAAGCTGGGTGTGGGGGATTAAAGACCCCACTCACGAAACTTTTATTAAACTGTTACAATCTTTTGGATTTCAACCTTTGAAAGAACTTGAAAAGTTAAAATGGAAGGAGCCTTAATGGCTTTTACGAAAGGAGAGTATTTTTTTTATCTTCTTTGGTTCACAACTTCTTCTTGGTTTTGCTCTTTTTGGTTTTGCAATCTTGGTTGTGTCTTCCTCTCTTGGTTTCTTCTTCAAGTTTTCTTGCTTCTTGTCTTTTATAGATTTCTTGTTTGATCACCTAAAGCACAACAAAGCTCATAGATCCGTCATTGTCAATCAAATCAAAGAAATAAATTGAAACTAACTAACTTAATGCAAGTCCTAGACTTTGAAATTTGAGATCTATATACAAGGAAGCAAACTAGTCTATATGCCAAATCAACTTCTAGATGCAAGCTAGTAAATGAGCTAGAAATGCAAACTTTAAAGATGCTAACCAAATCTTCGATCTAACAAACAAGGGAAAGGGGAAGTCGATGGAAAGGAGAAGATCTAAGGCTGGAAGGAAAGTAGCAGAGAACAATGGGACAACAACAAGAAGGACAGGGCTGAAAAGGCAAAGATGGACAGCAAACAAATAAAGGAAGGTGACTGACAATTGGGGCAACGAACAGTAAGGAAGAGGACTGAAAAAAAGGGGCAGCGAACAGAGAATAGGAGGACAAGCCAAACAAGGCAAGAAAGAAGAAGCCAAAGGGTAGATAAATGGAGTTTAGGGCTTCTTGTAGTAACTAGTAACCAAAAGAATGTTTTTATCTTGTGGATGGAACACAAGAGAGAGAGCTGCTCCCGGCTTTCTTTTTTGTAGCAAAAGATAACGAGCCCTGTAGGTCCTGCAGCCACAAAATGTTAAACTCAAAAATGGTTGTTTGAAGCTTGGGATAGAATCAGCTGAGCTCGCACCCTTCTACAATTGGTGAAGCCTGATAACACAAACACTCAATACAAGAAGTGAGATAAAAAAATCATATGCTAGTATGCTAGGAAAATCAAATCTAGATCAACATTTCGTATTACTGGCTACTCATGCCCATCAAGATATTAATCTACTTTGCATAAATGACCAAATTAATACAATAAATGGCTATTCTACCGTGCCAACAATGGCCTTCTTGAGCTGGAAAATTAATTAAACACATACAAGTATTGAAAGAGAGGAGTTAGAGACAATATCACCTCAACCATGAAGAATTCACCACAATCAAAAGCCCATAGACCTCCAAAGTCGAATATCTTTATTAACAATTCCAAAGCAAATGCTGATACAATTTTCTCAGAGTAACTCTACCAGAAAGGATCCATCTGAAGAGTGCAAAGCACCTCTCTTTATTCAAAAGCTAGCAGCCTAAAACCTAAAACGAAATGGCTTTAAAGAGAGCCAATAGCATCGTAAACAGATTTGATTTTCCCAATAAACTCCTTGGAAGCATTCGTTCGAAGACATGACGGACCTGTCTGGAATCACAAGCTACAAGTTCTGAGAATTTAACCAACGAGTGTCCAGATTGGGTTGCCCGACGCCCACACTTGGAATTTTTCCACTACCTATGTATTTATCGAGAACGCCTGTTCGTTGTTTATGGGGATTGCTGTTCGTCGATCGCACACCAGCAACATAAATCTTCCGAAAGCTGTCTCCTCACTTATGAAAGTGGGAGAGGTGTGACCTTGGGGGCAAGCACAGAGCCAGGTACTGTCACCTACACCTAGATCCTTCGTTTAGGCTAACTCCTAACGAAGCCAAGGGGGGTAGTCTCTAACAAAGAGTTTTCTATGGCTCAATGTTTAAGTTAAGTTTTTGAAGTTATGATGCGGATGGGTGTTGTTTTAGGAGTTATTGTGATGAAAGATGATTAAAATTATGAGTTTTGAACACAAGGCAAAAGCAATCCATGTTGCTGTACTGGATTAAAAGATGAACAATATATCAAGACTTGTGAGATAAATATGCATTCACAGATAAAGATTGTTATAAGCTAAAGACAAATGATCCAGATGTAACAATCACACATAAATCAATAGACCAGTGCCATATGGAGTCGAAGCTCTGTAATGATTAAAGAGATAAAATTAAGTCCTGAAATAAAGCTTAGTGGATGTTATGCGAGTGCTCTTGGTATATTTTAAATGATTTTGTTTAGGGCTTCAATGAAAGGTATCACAAGATTAGCCAGGAAAATTTTCCAAGTTAATCCGTTGGAGACATGACGACTCGCCCAGTATCTTAGGCTGGTATCACGAAGATTGACCAGCTAGCTGAGACTCTAGACAACGGGGAGTTTTGACGTTTTTACTAGGAATAACTTAGGAAATTTTCTACAACGCCCGTGCGTTGGTTATGGGTTAAATTTTTATCAAGATGAGTCTTGTAAGATTAACAATCCAACGCCGTTTTTGGGTACTTCGATTTTTAGGTCGGTCAAAGCATACTCTGATAAGGAAACAACGAGATTAATTAATTAGCAGGGAAATTTAAGTTGCAAAATTTTATTAAGTAAATTGATTAAAACCCTCTGACAGAGAGCGCTCTTGATTTTGTCTTATGACAAAAGTTCAAGAGACTTAGCTAAACTATGTGCTTGATGCAAGGATATGTAGTGGGAATGCTCTCCGATAGAGAGTGCTCGACTTGAATTACGACAAGTTCAAGAGACTTTAGTGATTAATTAATTAACTTGTAAAACAGTAAAAAAGACTAATCTACCCAAGAATCTCTTTCAGGTTTTTAGGCCCTAATCGGGAGAGCATGGGGGTAAGTAAAAATCGAAATAAAAGACAACTCTTTGATAGAGCGCACTCTTGATCCACAAAGTGAGATTCAAGAGATTTCTATTTTAAACAGTTGATTTACTTATTGAGAGATAAACGTTTAAAAGATGAAGTAATCAACTTAGTAGTAAATCAAAATGAGTTAATCTAGCAATTAGTATTTTAAGAAAGATATCAAAATTATTCTAAGCAAAAGCACATCTAATCTAAGCACATAAAAAAGATAAGAACACCACAAACCTCCCCAAATGGGGGAGGTTGAGAGTGGGGGCTTAAAAACCCCACTCAAACAAAAAGATAAACTTTATTGAGATTTACAATTTGCCTTGGGAATTCAACCCTTGAAAGGACTTTTTGAAATAAAGCTAGAGGACTAACATGAAACTTTTTTAATGGATTTTATGTAAAAATGAGAGTGATTTACTTTTTGTTGAAAAACCTTTTCTTCCAACTTGCAAAAGGAGAAAAAAGAAGAAGATAGAAAGGAGCAAAGAGAGGGCAGAAGAGGGCTGAAACAAAGGAGGAAAAGAGAGGCAAAAGGGAGGAACAAAAGCAAGAAATTGAGTGCAAAAGATGGGAAGAAAAGGGCAACGAACTAAACAATCAATGGGCTGCAAAAAATGGTAAAAACGGGACAGCGATAAGAGAGAAAAGTGGCTGCAATAAAAAGGAAGAAAGAGGGCAGCGAAGAAAACAAAGAAGACAATCACACAATAAGGCGGGAGGAGGCCAAATCCAACCTAGAAGAAGAAGAGAAAATCAACCAATAATCAACAAAAGGTGGGATCAACCTCCGAACAAGGAAACCACTAGAAGCACTAGTCCCGAAACCGTCCAGTCTAGCTGGATGTACGCAAGGATGCTAGTGGGGAAAGAGAAGTAGCCACAAAATTATGTGGCACTTGGGATCAAATCCCAAGCTTACTTTCTCAGGTCAAAATGAACATGAGACAGAAATATTTGAGAAAGGAGAAACTTAGATTCAAATTTAGAAAAGTAACCGGAAAGATTTCTTTTACTTGATGGATGAGGCAAAGAAGCTTATGCTTCTCGATTTTCCTGAAAGAAAATGACTCCTTGTGGAACCTGCAGAATGAATGTTAACCATAAAAAAGCCCCTGTATATTGGACGATACCTGAAAGCATACAATCTTCAAGAGAAAAGCATAGGTTATACGAAATAGTGCTAGATTGTTAGCCTTCAAAATTTATAGAACCAAATGCTTAAAAATCCATAAGAAAGGAGCAAAGAAAGGTATCACCTCACACGGTGAATCATGACCAACATAGAACTTCCGCTTTGATCTCCAAAGTCATCAACTTTATTAAATCTTAAGCAAAATATTAAAATAGAAATTCTCCAGAGCTTCTATGCCAAAAATCCGATCCTAATAGAGCTAAAAGAGCCTCTATTTATACAATGAGAGAGTGCTAAAACCCTAAAACCAAAAACCCAAACCTAACCGGCTTGGCACATAACCGAGAGCCCAGACCTGAGGATAAGTTGGTGTGAGTGAGGGGTGGCCTCCACTTAGGCAAGGCGCCCCCACTCCCAACCCTAAACATCCAAATGCAACCATCAGGATAGCCACACATCTGAGGGCGCAAGTCTTCAATAAGGAGGGGCGTGAGCACTGTGAGGAGGCGTGAGAGCTTGAAGAGGTGAGGAGTGGAGATGATAGGTGCCAAAACCCTTAGTGTTTGCACCAAACACTAGCTGCATTTATTTCCCTGCTTCGTAATGATCACCAGACCAATGATTGCTCTCCACATCACCAAATTCATGAGTTTAGCTGGAGATGACAAGTCTGCTAACTGAATGTATCTTTAATGCTCTCCGATTGTTGACTGAAGAGGATTTGTGCTGAGTTGAATCATCATAAATGCCCAATGCCATGTCATTTAGCCTTTTATTTTATTCAAATTGGTTAATTTTGGAGAGTTTTTTAATTTTCTCCAAAATATTCATTTTTAATAATTTCTCTGTAAATGGCTTTCTTGAGAAATTATTAATTATGAGGCTGAATGAACTTCTTAAACTTGGAGATATCTAGCTGGCTGATCAAGAATGATTTTTGGCTTAGGGTTAGAGCCTTCAATCACTGAATTCGGACCTCGGATGGCTAACTTATTACAATTTGAATTTTTCTATTTAATTTATGGAAAAATTTAATTAAAAACTTTGGAAAAATTAAAAAATAAAAAAAAATTAAAATCTTAAATCCAACGCGTCCGGTAAAATTTTTCCAAATTTTTTTCTGGGCGTCTTGGTGACTTAGGACATGACCATGCTCTATTTTACTAGTG
Organism: Pseudotsuga menziesii; assembly: GCA_001517045.1. Lineage (NCBI taxonomy): Eukaryota > Viridiplantae > Streptophyta > Pinopsida > Pinales > Pinaceae > Pseudotsuga > Pseudotsuga menziesii. The sequence goes on along the minus strand of LPNX010996532.1, from coordinate 170,839 downwards.
TCTAGTAGGTTCATACACTTCAGTTGGGCTCTAATAACCCCCAGGGCCCAAAATACATAATACAAATAAATCCAAGTCCGTATAATTATGACTGCCAGATCATGACACTACGTGTTAATACATGTCACAAAGATGACTATAAGAGCAATGATAACCATAACACAATATAATAAAAGCTAAGTCATAATCATGCATATAATCCATCTGAACCATCATTTGTCCAATGAGAAAGCACTGATATAAATATGGGCATCAATAACTGCTCTTTAAATGACTAAATGGCTACATCAGTCCTCAATTCTGAGTGTCCTGAGACTCAGTCCTGACATGGGAGAGTACAATAGTCCACAAATAAAATAACTATCCGTCAAAACTCCTCATCTCAGCATCTCATATGTAAGAGATCTGGCTGAAAAATGTAATGTATCTGAAAAATAGAATATGGTAGCCTGGCTACTATATATGTGATAACACACCGTTCTGAGTACGAGTCCAACTTTTTATGGTCGGCAGAGCATACTAGGTGAGGGATAGCAACGAAGTAAATTTTAATGGGAAAGTGAATTGAAACGATTTTAAATTAGGAGCACACAGTTCAACTCTCTGACAGAGAGCGTTCTTGACTTCGTCTTATGACGGAAGTTAAGAGACTTTAACTAAACTATATGCTTGATGCAAGGAAATGTAGTGGGAATGCTCTCCGATAGAGAGTGCTTTTGACTTGTGTTATGGCAAGTTGAAAAGACTTTAGTTCTTTGTTAAAAGACAAGCCGCTTGAAATAAGAACATAAAGATGATGTAGTTCAAATAAACAAAAGATGAGATGACTAAACTAACAATTAGTATCTACTTTGCAAAAAATGAAACTATTCTAAAGTACTTGAAATAAATCTAAGCTAAGAACAAAGACACTCTTCCCCAAATGGGAAAGAAAAACCAGGTATGGGAGGCTTTATCCCACTTAGCTTTGTTTTCTTAATGAAGTACAAATGCCTTAGGAATTTAATCCTTGTAAGGACTTTTGAGAACTAACTTAAGTAAAACTGAAAATCTCTTAAGAGTTTGTACAAAGGAGAATGACTTCTTTTTGGTTTTGGATCCTTGTCTTTGGATCTAGTTCTGCTTGCTCTTTTTGCTTGGTTTTGCTTTTAGTTCACTTGTGGATAAGAGCTCTAAACAAGGACTAGTAAGAGTGTTAGGGAACCAAATTTTAACTTGTGATTCAAAAGATTAAGTGGATGAGAAGACAAGTGCCTTATGAGATGAAACAAAAGACCAAAACAATGGAATACGACCCAAAATCAAAACTTGGAAAGGACAAGGCAAGCTCACCAATTTTGATGTAAAATGCACGATTTTACAAAACGACTTGAGATTTTTTGAGAATTTAAAATTAAAGATTTTTTAACATTTTAGGCTAATTTCCAGAATCTAGAAAACAACAAAAAATTGCAGAAAATCAGTAAAAAATCAGCAAGTACAAAATTGCACGTTTTTCGAGAAAATGTCAAAAAAATAAAATTTTTTGAATTTTTAAAAAATTTTGAGGTTAATTTCTAGAATTGAAATTTAACAGAAAAATGTAAGAATCAGAAAAAAAAACCAGCAAGCTTAAAATGGCATGCTTTTGAAGAAAAACACAAAAAAAGAGAAAACTGATTTTTTTCGAAAATTTTTAATATTTTTTCAAGAAATTCCAGAATTGAAAAAAGTCCTAAAAAACATAGAAAAAACCTGCAAACAAAAGTGGAAAATATGCACGTTTTTTCGAGAAAAATAGTGCACGTTTCCCAACATAAAAGAGAAAGGTAAAAAAAGATGAATCAAACAACGAGGTGGGATCAACTTTGGAACAAGGTGACCACTAGAACACTACTCCAAGAAAACAACCACAAAAACAATGTGGCCGTTGGGATGAAATCCCAAGGTGCTATCTCAAGCCAAAACTTGGATGTAGAAAAAGATGGATTTACAAAAATGGAAATGAAACTAGATCGTTAAAGATGGGCTTTTAGAAAGATGGATCTAACTTTGAAAAAGTAGATATAAGGCTAGAAAGCCTAGATCTAACTTAGTAGAAGCCAAGCAAGCTTGAAATAAAGATTTAAATGACTTGATAACTTCTACAAAAAAAAGAAGAAGAAGTGGAAAATAGGTAGGATAGAACCTTGAAAATAGAGATTCACTTGTAGCGACCAATGTAACCGAAAGAAAGATTGAAGTTTGTTGTTGATGGAGGAAAAGCTAGTCTCCTTCTTGTGTTTTTTTCTTTGAGAAGAGAAGGACTTAGAGAACCTGCAAAAGAAAGAATTAGAGAGGAAAAACCATTGCATGTGCAAAAACTAGCTTGATTTCCAAGCCACTCTCCACCTTGGATGATCCCTGCAAAATGCTTATATTCAAGCACAAATCCGAACAAGATATTTCTAAGCTATGTTAGAACATAAATTGAATAATGACTTGCTTAAGGAAAGATAAGGTGAGAGAGATATCACCAAGACAATGTGAACCAAGTCCAAGAACTCATGCATAGACCTCCAAAGTCGCTTTTTATTCCAATAGCATAAACGAGTATTACAATATATATTTAGTGTTCTTGCCTAAAATATCCATGAATAAGAGAGAGCAAAGCACCTATATACAAAAATGAAAGAAAATAGGGCTCAAATCCCTAAATTCGGACTAAGAGTAACACCGGAGTAATTGAATGAGCTCGACATGATGATTTGGAGTTAAACTGAGCTGCAACTGAGTGAGTGCTGGAGTAATGAGGGGGTGTGAGGTGGCGCATCCTCCCTCGTAATGATCACCCAACCAATAGATAACCCACACTTCAATCAGAAACAAATTTGACCAAAGAGGGCAAATTTCTAACCGATAGTTCAACTGCTACACTCCAATACTTGATTTGAAACTGACCGATATTGATTGGAATCATCATAAATGCTTCGTGCCGAGCTAATTAGCTCTTTATTTGATTCAATTTGGCCTTTTTTGGAGATATTTTGATTTTCTCTAATTTATTATTTTTTATTATTTTAATTAATATTTCTCATTTTTTGGTTTTTTGAGAAAATATTAATTTCAAGGCCAAATAATAGTTCAAAACTTAGGATAAGTGTGTCTAGGGGCTAAATGAATGTTTTGGCTTAGAAAATAAGTGTTTATTTGCCAAAAACACCCCTTGGACCACTTATAATTACAAATTGAAAATTTTCAATTAAACCATCGTCAAAATGGTTTAATTAATTGAAAAGTTTAATTAATTCCCTATAGTTAAAAAAAAAAAATTCACGACGTGTCTGAGAATTTTTTTTTGGACATTGTTTCAATGTGTCCCGAGGCTTAGGAAATGACCATACAACATACCAATAGTGCCTAGTAGGTTCATACTTACTAGTTGGACTCTAATAACACCCCAAGGCCCAAAATTCAAAATCAGGCATTCTAGCTTTGGAGAAAGCGGGAGAAAACCTCATCGATTATACTTGGCTTTAGGCAAAGCATAATTGACAAGGGAAAAAACTCTCTGGAATACCTTAGTTGAAATTTTACGTCTTAGGGGACCGAGCCACTCAAAACGCCTACTAGCACACTTTATTACAAAAATCCCATGGGGCATGGTCATTTCAACATAAAAATAAAAATGACTAGCCAAAATTGGCTAGGCAAAACATTTTGAACTTTTGTTGCACTGAACATGAACATTGAGTTTGTCCGCTTATTAAATCACTCCCATGCTAATTGCAGTGGCACGCTGATTTTGCTAATTTGGTCATTGCACCGACTGAAGGTGCACTGTTTAATTAGTGCAGAATGTGGTGTCACTAGCTGGCTCAACCATCTTCTTAAGAACATTCTGCTGACTTAGCACTTCTAACACGGATCACACTATTGGCGCTTAACACAGATGGAGGTAGAAAATAAAACTTTACAATTAAGAGTCAATAATGAATTTACCTTACCGACTACACTAATTAATCATATCTCTCAAAATATCTGTTTTTGAATATGCCATGTTTTTTTGTTTCTTTATGACCTATTTTTATTAGTAGCTCGTTATTGCTAGTCTGAAAGGGCATAAATATTGAATAAAGAAGGGAAATGGAGGCTGTTATAAGCATAGTATGATTCTGTTATAAGAATAATATTCTAGAGATGTTCATACTAGGTTTATGTTACTTCTTAGGACTAGTATTGATGTGACTGGATTTTACCATTTGCAGTTTCTGGACTGAAGTTGTATTTGTGGATGATGGAAAAGAATTGCATGTGTTACATGAGTTTCATAAACAATTTCACTTGCAAGTTTCTCAGGTAACCAAAATGTATATACTTATGTACCATTATTTTTTGACCCAGAACCACAGATTGCGTCTCACCTATGACTTTCATAGCTACATGGTGCGTACTATGGAGGATGAATTCAAAGAAATTGTAGGCATTAGGTATGCTTATCATATATTTTTGCATTATATTTTGAACAAATTAAATATCCAATGTTATTACAAGGTTAGATATTATAGTCCCAACATAATAAGTGGATATATTTGTTACTGTCTATTGATTGAAACATGATATTGTGATATTTATGTTGGAATTATCAATTAGAATTTGATCTTCCTGCCATTTGAGAAATATTCATAGTTATGCAACAATATTTTGAAAATGAAATGCTTGTCGATATGAACATTGGGAACTTAATACAAATCGAATCAATATTAGAGGGAAAACTAATTATGAAATTGGAAAGCCTATTAATACAGAAAACTTGTTATGAAACTTGACAGCCTATAAATACAGAATGTAAATAAGATCCTTTATAATTGATGATCTTGGAAAATAATGAACACATAAAATCTATTGATCTATTTTTAACAATCTTATTTTAGCACTAAGCTATTATTAATGCTCGTCATGTGATAGTATATTGTTTTGTTGGATATGGTGAGAGCTCACGGAAGACTGTGGTGAGCAAAGATGTGAAGTTTGATAAGGATGTGAGATCTTTTAGTTGTTGGTGTTTGTATTGTCAGGAGGTCTTGTTATCACAAATATTGTAGTTGCCCCATAAGCTGATCCTATCCAGGATGGCAGAGGGGAAAGGCAACCAAAATTGTGACCTACAACAACTAAGGCCTCTGAAATAGTATCAGATGTCATACCGGCCAAAGCCGCCGACACTTTAGACCAAGCTAGTGGCTAAGCCTAGGGGACGTCCCTAAAGCCAAGATAACCTAGGAAAATAGTAATCTAAGTGGATAATGGAAGGCATCTTGATGGAATCCCTTAGTTCTTATTGTCAATTAGAGATTGAAAGAAATTCTAAGGGATAAATTGTGCCTATGTGAAAAGCCTTGAATTTGCCCTAGGGTTTTAAGTGAAATTCAGATCTAGGGGCAAATAGGAAGAAATTAGATGAATTAGGGACAAATAATTAAATCTAGATGATGGATCTATCAATTAAGAGTGGATCTAGCAATACACAGTTCACAAAATTAAAAATAGCCACTTCCCCAAGTAGGGCATCCCTCTTCTATAGGTTAGATCCGTGCTTTAGGTGGGAAAATGTAGTCCAATGATCACGAAAATATATATCTGAGGGTTTTATATTATTTAAGAAGTGGGTTTTCAGTTTCAAAGCTCGTCGCAAATTAGAACCTATAAATCTAAAAAGGACGAGGGTTTTAATTTTATTAAGCCCAGGTGGATTGACATAATGCAAACTAGAACCTATAAATCTAAAAAGGATGAGGGTTTTAATTTTATTAAGCCCAGCTGGATTGACATAATGGAGATAAGAACATACCTTGTGAAAACGTACCTAGAAATTGTAGATGAATGCCGAAAAGGTGAGGATTATTTCCATAGAGATCAAATGAAAGTTTTGACGAAGATCCTGTTAAACACCATGTTATCACGAATCTTGTAGTTTCCCTGTAAGGTGATCCTATTCAGTACGGCAGATGAAAGGAAACTAAAGTTGCGACCTGCGATACCCAAGACCTCTGAAAGACCTCAGATGTCAAGCCAGTCAAGGATATCGACACTTCGGACTTAGTGAAAATACTAAGCCCGGGGGGCGTCCCTATGACCAAGATAGCCCTAAAATAAGGAAACTGAGTAGATGATCCAGGGAAACTTGGTGGAATCTCTTAGTGGGATAGTTAATTAGAGTTTAAAACAATTACTAAGAGATTTCGAGCATCCAGGTGAAAAGCCCCAATTTTACCCTAGGGTTTTAAGTAGAAAAATGAGATCTAGGGAAAAACAGTGAAATTAAACGAAATAAAAGTGAAACCACAATACCCAGTTCGCGGTTTCTGAAATACCCACTCCTCCCAAGGAGGGCGTCTTCTCCTAAGAAGCAAACCAGTGCTTAAGATGGGCAAATGGAGTCCGATGATGATGAAAATTAAGACTTAGGGGTTTTATGATTATTCCAAAATGGGTTTTAAGTTTTATAGCTTGCCGCAAACTAGAACCTACAAATCTAAGAAATGAGGGTTTTGAACTGAGGGTTTGGTGAAAGGAAAATGCAACCCGAATTAGATATTGAGAAAAAAGGATAGATCTTACCTGGGAGAAACGTACCTAATGTTTCCGAGGTGATGAAGATTATTTCTGCATAGATCAAGTGAAGGATTGATGAAAATCCAGCTCTGTTAAAAACGCCCAAGGAAGCCAAATGTGCCCTCTCTCTTACCAAGCCAAGTAAACAATAATGAGGACGGAAAAAGAAATCACAAATGCTGACGAGAAGTAAATAAATAAGAGAGTAAGAAATCATAAGATAGAAATACTCCCTATATCCATCAACCCGGAAAACAGAGCAAGGTGGACGTCTCCCACAGGTGCGCCCCTCTCCAAATCGACTTCCTTGTCAAACAAATGGATCCGGTAAAAATATGCGACAGATTCACCAATGATGTCCAATGCAAGCGAGAAATAATGTCAGTCAATCACAACGAACATTCTTCAATCATCCACAAAAGACAAGACATCCCAGAAATATTTTCTCTATTATTCTTCAAGAGCCAATGATGCCAAAATTCTCGATGGGATACAATGAGAAACAATATAAAAGAGCAATATTAACACATAGAGATGGTGCCAATAACCGAGTTTTCTCTTATTGTCCAACATGTAAATATGTCTGGAACATGAATATAATACTGTTGTCACATATACATTCTACAGCTGGGCTACCATGATGCAGCGTACATATTTCTCTTTTATTCTATTCTGGACTATTTTTCACATGGGGTATTAGCATGGATCTTTACAGCTTCAGCCATTCCAGAGCCTTGTTCATCAGATTTTCCTTGCAAGGACTTAGATTCAGAAGTCCATTGAGATGCCTTTGGTGACGATCTAGTTCATTGGAGCATAGCAGCAGACCAGAGTTGGTACACACAGTTATAGAGGGGCTTATCAGTTGGAGACAGGTATATATGGTGAGATTAGGTATACACTTCCTTAGTTTGATTTTACTTTATGATGTATGTCAAACACCTATGCTTGTCATGTTAGGATGATTATGGTGACCTATGCTATATGTACTAATGCTTTAACCTGTGTTATGACTAATCAAGGGACTTTATGTGAAGACTGTTGCTCATGCCATGCTTGTACAAATAGTAAACCTTAGTGTTATGTTGGTTTTATGTATCACTTGTCCCCGTCCATCCAGTTTTATCCATGGTAATACTTATCCTATGACTTAAACTATTTGAGACTTGTGAAATTGAAGATCCTTTCCCCATTTTGACCTCTATGCATGATGGATCCCATGTTGTTTTATGTCTCAAATCTGAGTTGTGCAACAAAACTTGCCGAAGCCTTGATCCTTCCGGGCCAGGAGAACCCATTGGTGTTGGTTCCTGAGCTTAGGCGAGTTGGGTTTTGAAGCTTTCACCTCTCTGGTCGGTTGCCCCCGATGTTTGGTACTGACTGTGGATATTCCCCCTAGTTTCCCGAGAAGTTGTCAGCTAAAACTTGAAGCAATGTCTACCATCATTTCATGCATTATGAGCTATATGCTATATATTATGAAATACAAGCCCACAAATAAAATTGCAAACTGTCTTTAGACACAAATAAAAAAGGGCTATGAAGTGAAATTGTTAAAGGCCCAAATAAAACAATGGATAAACAAATTCTAAATCTAAAGACTGCTGGCCATATTATTGAAATGTAATGATTAATTCCTCATGGAGCCTACGGTTTTTGATGTGAGATGGAGTAAGGGACAGCTAATTCTAAGTGTCCTCTAAGATCTCTTCACTACAGTTTCTTGTGTACTCAACGCAAGGGTCCTAGAAAAGATCCTCACAGAGCTTGATCTTTAGCTTGGATGTGAGTCGTACACGTGATTGTTAAAGTTGAATGGACCCTTTTCAGATCAGTTCATCCATCTGTGAGACAACACCATTCCCTATTGTTAATCTATCATGCATATGTCACTTTGGTCGTGTGTAGTTGTCATTATTCGGATAAATCACAAAGTCAAAATCGGTCAAAAGTCATTACCCTTTGCCTCAGCCTTCGTTGTCCATCCTCACCTAGCAATAGCACATTGTTTACCCTTTGTAAGTATGCCATGGACAAGTAGACTTCCAGAAAATTCCAAGATTCTTCAGAAGCATTTACATCTTACTATTATTATTATTATTTGTCACCATGATTATAAATAACCGATTTAAAGCTTGGTTTTGATATACACCATTGGAGCATTTCTTACCCTGGATGCTTACAGGATCATATTGATGCAGTATCTCACCTTGATTTTGGGTAATTTGACCTAGTCAACCCAATTGACCAAGTGAAGCACGGTTCCCAAGGTAGTGACTCAAAAAACAACACGATCTATATATGTTCTAGACATGTCCAGAACCAATATTGCGGTTTCAGTTTTGAGAGTTTGGCCCCGATTCTCTTGATAAGTGATTATTATCACTTAATTATTGGGCAAATGATTTGATATGGCAGTATGTTGGGTTCTCCTAGAGCAGTGCAGTGTTCCAGGGAGTATGAGTAGTCTCTTGTACCATTCTTCTTTGTCTCTAGATCATCTAGAGCAGTGAGTTTGCCCCAGTTTGCACCCTAGACAGAGTTATGGTGGATTTATCATTTTCCAGAGGATGTACTAGTAAAAATGAACTAGAGAATTCACTGAAAAAAATCTATTTGGCTTCCTGGGTCAAGGAAATGGCTTGGAATTTTGACAAATGATATGTTTCAGTATCCCAGACAGTTTTCCAGCAGTTTTCAGTCAGCAGATGTCTGGATTATTTATTTTGGCTCAGCCGGTGAGGAAAACCCCCCAAAGGAGCGCCCCCTCTACTTGGCTAATGATGTATTGTATTGTCATATCATATGATTTGAAGTTGTAAAGGGTCCTAGGGTGAATTAAGCCCCTAGTGACCCCCTCCTATGTATTATCATGTCACATCTTATGTTATAATGTGACTTTCATGTTAGAGAGGTGTCCTTGAGCAAAGTGCGCCCTCTCTTTTGACTTGGTCACTTGATCCATGTATTGATCTATGTATTGCTGATCTTCACCGTTGATGATGTTATAATCTCAATCGTTGGATGTAAACGCAAATTAGGGTTTACATCTCTCTCAAACTATTTAAGAGAGGTGACCCCTCCATTGTAATTCATGAGCTCTAGCACAGGAATATTGAATAAAGAGATTTTGTTTGGGACTATAGACTTGTTTATTGCTTGATGAATAAATGAGTTGATGACTGTCACTTCTTTTCTTATGCACTAAGATGAATCTAACATAGTTTTTGTATCTTTCCTCGTATCCATTTAACTTGCAGGTTGAAGAAGGCGATTCTGAGAGAGGCGCATTGGTGGAGGGACTCACTCTGTTGCCGCAACTTGGTTTTGGTTATCAGGGAGTTCCAACTTCTTTATGATTTCTTTTCCCTGTACTTGCTTTAGCTTGCATTTCCTATTTATTTGATACACTGACTGAGCTTCTTTGGTGTGATAGGTACACATGGGCGCTAACCGATGTGACAACCATTCATTTTGGGGGGTTAGGGCTTTCGTAGATCACGGCTATGGCTTCCTATCCCCTCTGCCATCCAGTATTGGATTCATCTATTGGGGCAATTGCAAGATCGATGATAACAAATACAATAGGAGAAAATCATTAACCTTTGGAGGCAAATTGGTGCCATACATGTGGCAGGCTTAGATTTGACCTCAAACCCCCCTAGGTGGACAAATGAGATCCCAAACCATCTCAAACGGTCACGAATGGTTATGTGAACATGGGTGAAGCATGCTAGGACATAAATAAGGGTAGGCTAGGCGTGCTGGAGTGCATGGGTGAGTGGGAGTGGCTATAGCCACCATTTAATGGTCCAAAAGAGCCAAAACCACTCAAATACAATGCATCGGCGCCTATGGCCGAACTAGTTCCCTGTTTTAAGGAGTGGGAGCACCCCAAGGACAAAACTGTCATTAATGAGGGCGCATGAGCTCCTAAATGATCAAATGTGGACGCTTGCGTGTATTTGTTAGTATAAAACACCAAATACCTTAGGAGACCAACATAACCAAGGTTTGGACCATACAACATGAGTAAAAACAAATGAAGGTGTGTCCTAGGTGGTATGTGATCATGGTACTAGGTGGTATGATTCTCTAAAAATCTTATCATGTATGAGGTTAAGGGACTTTCATTTAATTAAGCACATCAACCTCTCTATGTACCTTGATGTTGGTGGTGCTAATTGTTAAATTCATCTATCATGACCTTAATCAAAATGTACCCTTTAGTCAAGCAAATTAACTTACTAAGCATGGATTATTTTTCTTTCTAATTCTACCTTATTTCAATGCTTGGTTTAGGAAGTTACATAAAAAATTGTAGGGTGTTGAGTAATGTCCTTCGAGGAACAACTTCGAGATTCAAGGTAGAAGTGTTGTCTGTCGATTGCACAACAACAGCAGAAATCTTCCGAAAGCTGTCTCCCCACTTAAGAAAGTGAGAGAAGTGTGACCTTGGGGGCAAGTACAGAGCCAGGTAGTGTCACCTACTCCTAGCTCCTCCGTTTAGGCTAACTCCTAAAGAAGCCAAGGGGGGCAGTCCCTAACAAAGAGTTTCTAAGGCTCAAAGTGTTTAAGTTAATTTTGTGAAAGTGATGCGGATGGGTGTTGTTTAGGAGTTTTTAAATGAAAGATGATTACAAATTATAAAAATTTGAACACAAGACAAATGCAATCCACGTTGCTGAACTAGATTAAGAGATGAACAATATATCAAGAACTTGTAAAAATAAAAGTGAATTCACAGATAAAGATTTTATAAGCCAAGGACAAATGGTCCAGATTAATAACAACGCATGAAATGATAGACTAGTGCCTTATGGAGTCGAAGCTTTGCAATGCTTGAAAAAAATCAAAGATACCAGTCTTGAAATAAAGCCAGTGGATATGTTATGCGAGTGCTCTTGGTACGTTTTAATATTTTAATGGTCTTGTTTATTATGGCTTTGAAAAAAGGTATCAGAGACCAACTGAGAAAGTGTTCAAAGTCATTCCGTTCTAGACATGTCGACCCGTCCAGTATCTTGGGTTGGTGTCCTGGAGGATTGACTAGCTAGCCGTGACTCTGAGACAACGGGAAGTTCCGGCGCCCTTACTGAGAATAGACTTGATTGCTTTCTACAACGTTAGTGTGTTGGTTATGGGTAAAATTTTATTAGGTTGTTATTGCGAGCTTAGCAAGTCTGTTCACCGTTCTGAGTACGAGCCCAACTATGACAGTTGGCAGAGCATACTAGGTGAGGGATGGCAACGAAGTAAAATTATTAGGGGGAAATGTGAGTTGAAAGATTTAATTAAAAGAATTAATTAAAACCCTCCGACAAAGAGCGCGCTTGACTTTGTCTTATGACAAAAGTTCAAGAGTCTTATCTATCTATATGCCTAAGTGCAAGGATGTTGCAAAAATTAATATGCTCTCCAATAGAGAGTGCTCTTGACTTGGATTCCAGCAAGTTCAAGAGACTTGGAAATTAATTAAATAATTACAAAAAAACAAAGTACATGAAAATAAAAGAAAAATTAATTAAACTCTTCGATAGAGAGCACTCTTGATCCATCTTACGGTGAGATTCAAGAGATTTTGGTTCTTTTTAATTTTTCCAATATTATATCAATTGAAAGCAAACAAAATTTAAACTAACTAAGTGATGAAATAGGAAAACTTTTCTTTTTTCAACATTTATGAAAGCAAACTTCTAAATGATGAAACTACTCTTTCCTATTCTACTCTAGCAAATTATTATGCAAAACATGCAAACATGAAAATGAAAAAGACGATACAGGCTTCCCCCAAATGGGGGAAGAAGGGTGTGGGAGCCTTTATCCCACTTGCTTTTTATTAACTTTTACAATGCCTTTTTTAATTTGCTTTTTGCTTCTTCTGAAAGAGCAAGGTGAGAAAGGGAAAGAGAGAAGAGGGAAGTGTTTGTCTTTTTGCTCTTTGCTTGCTTCCTTGCTTGCCTTTAGCCTTTAGGCTTTTCTTGATTTTCCTGAAAGTAAGAGCTTTAAACACTGAAATGTTATATGTTAGTAAAAACAAATGATATGAAACGAAGCTACAAACTAACCTTTAAAAAAGGGGTAAACTTCTACGTGGAAAAAGGAGGGAAAAAAGAGGAGAAAAAGCTGTGAAATGGAAGAGGAAAAGGGCAAAAAGAGGGCTGCAAACTAAGTGAAGAAAGGGGAAAAGAGGGCAGCGAAGAGGGAAGAGGAAGAGCAAGCCAAACAAGGCATGAGAAGGGAAGCCAAAGGATGGAAAAATGGAGACTAGGGCTTCCTAAAGTGTAACTGGTAACCAAAGTGAAGATTTCTTGTGGATGGAACACAAGAGAGAAAGAGATACTCCCAGCTTTCTTTTTGTATTAAAAGAAGACGATCCCTATAGGTCCTGCAATCACAAAGTGTTAAACAAAAATTGGTTGCTTGAAGCTTGGGATAGAAGCAGCTGAGCTCACACCCTTCTTCAATCTGTGAAGCTTGATAACACACCAAAACTCAATACAAGAAGTGAGATCAAAATTACATGCTAGTACGCTAAGCAAATTAAATCAAGATCAACATTATGTATTTATTGATTACTCATGTCCATCAAGATACTAATCTATTTTGCATAAACAACCAAATTGAAACAACAAATGGCTATTCTACTGTGCCAACAGTGGCCTTCTTGAGCTAACACAACAATTGATCTCATGCAAGTATTAAATGATAGGGGTTAGATACAATACCACCTCAACCATGAGGAGTTTACCACATGCAAAAGCTCATAGACCTCCAAAGTCGAATATTTTTATTAACAATGCAAAGCAAATGGTTGATACAATTTTCTTAGAGTAACTCTAACACAAAAGTTCCATCTGAAGAGAGTGCCAAGCACCGCTATTTATACAAAAAACCAAGCCCTAGGGGCTTTTAATGAACCAGAGATCAAGCCGGAGTTAACTGAGTTGAAGAGGAGTTGAACTGGGCTTGAACTGAACCTGAACTGAGCTACAATCAGAGTTGAACTGAGCTAACACACCCAATCAAAATCGACTTACTTGATCTCATGCGTGAGTCCACTTGGAGTTGACGTCACCTTCAGAAACTCGTAGCCTCCACGAGATGCCATACTTATGCCATGGTTTTGTTTTAATATTAATGCATGGGATGGTTCCAACCACAACCCAATCGCATGCATGCAAGGGGTAGCGTGAGTCCATGTTGACGTCACCCTCCATTTAAAACGTGATCTCTTCCACTCGCTAGCATTTGGAAACTATGATATATCGAAGCTCAATTTACTATTTAAAAGGTGTGGATGGGTCCACACATACCCATTCACACCCCTCCACATGCCAACGTGAGGTCCACTACACCTTGACGTCACTCTCCACTTATACCAAATCGTGACCATCCCCTTTAAATAAATTTGCATGCATGCAATACTATATCATGGTGTGGATTAGATCATAGGTTTAAAAATATAATATTTAATTTGAGGATGTGTCCCTCATATCGCACTCATCACCCACACCATTTTACACTAGCGTGAGCTCTTCATCCTGATGCTCACGTCACCATCTTTTTTAATTTACGTCAAACCTCAAATTTAATCCAAAGTTTCAACTCATGTATACAGTCATAACATAATATGGGACCCATGCCAAATCATCTCCACACTTAAAAATTCAATTTTGACTTTTTAAAATTTGGACCTTAGTGCCAAAATGTCCACTTTTACATTTAAATGCCATCTTGATGCATTTTTAGTCAAATACTGCTTCACGGGGTGCTTCGGCTGCCCGACTGATAGTGAAAGTGGCCCCTGGGGTGAAGATGCTGCTCCGGGCTTGAAAATGAGCCCAACCATGCCGAAAACAGACTCCGAATGATTCATTTATTACATTTTGAATTTTTCCATTTAAACCATTAAAAAATGGCTTAAAAAACGGAAAAATTTATTTTTCTCGGAATCCAACAAAACCTTAGGGGGACCTAGTACATGTTCATACGACTCAATCAGAATGCCTAGCATGACAAAAAATACTAACACGAAGGCTTTAATAACCTTCCAAGGCCGAAACAACAAGACAACTACCCCAGCTTTGAAGGAGCGAGTGAAAAACTTAGAAATTATGGGTCGTTTGTTCAACAACCAATAATAACCAAGGGAAAAAACACTTTGGGCTAGTCGGCTTGATGCCCAAGTCTGGGAAGCCGAGCCTTTTATAAAAATTTAAATGCTAGGACATTTTTTTACAATCTCCCCAAGGGGGTATAAACATGTATTTACAAAAAGTTCCGAACAAAGTACCAGGAAAAGGCTGGCGGACTTCTGGATTCTGATCACGAACAAGTGTACTTGTTCAATGCTCTGGCGGCTCACCGAAAAATCCACTAAGTGCAAAATTAGTGGATAACATCAGGCTCCAATTGTGGGATGTGTGCTCGATCTAGTCTCTCATGCAAGGAGAGCATACGAGAGCACCAGAATCTCTGGTTTCCATATCCTGTAAAAACATCTCAACTTGACAAGAAAACCTCAGTAGCACAAGCTTTATGAAAAAGAGCCATTGATCCAAAAGTTGCTTTATTCAAGGGAATGTCAAAACTTAACTAAAAATCTATTTATTTCTAAGTACAAAAAGAAAATGTTAAAGTAAATGCTCACTTTAAGGAGCCTATTTTCCTACTCTAAGCATGATACAAAAAAGGTTAGGTGTAATCATAAATCCAGTGTAGCCACCTAGGCATTTTATTAATGTAAAAACGTTTTGCCTTGTCGTTGGTTACTAGCCAAAGTAAGGACACAATTTCCAGAAAATGCAAACCTGCGTGATGATCCAGAATGGGCGGGCTGGATGGGGAGTCATAGGCATGAATAATGTTGTCGAACTTCTTCCCAAACTGGTAGGTGCTCTTGCAGGATTCTTCCATCCAAGATTGGATAGGACTAATGTAAAAATATGTATGATGAGGTGGATGATCATACTCATAAAAAGGGCTTATCTGTTAATAACTTTGTGTGTAAGCCAAGAACTGCTCCCAATCATAAGGAACATCTATATGTGAAGAAGATGGCCGAGAAAAAACTTTAGCTAGTTGCACCCCATCTGATTCTTCACTATATTGCTTTTCCAAGTCCTCGTTACAGATACTCAAAAACAACTCTGATTGATGATAGGAAAACTCCGATTGCTCTTCTTTACAACTTTCATAAGTTTCAGAATAACAACTCCCCTCGTTGGACACATCATAGATGAGATTCTCAAAAATATTTTCAAAAGTATTATAGGTTGGATTTTCAATAAAAGTCCAATAGTCATCATTGCCATCTATGTCAGATATGAGAGATGCCTCATCACTGGTATCAAGTCCCTGGCTATACTCCTCATTTTGCTCAAAACAATCTTCTTCAAAAGGCTGGGTTTCAAAGATATCACAGGGAACCCAACTTTCCAAATGTTTGTCATTAGGTGGAAAGCATGGAGGACTCTCATCACATGAAACTTCTAAGATTGGATTTTCAATTAAAATCTCATAGTTATCATCCATCTCAGATGTAAGGGATTCTTCCTCACTTGTATCACATCCCTGGCTCTGTCCCTCCTTCTGATCATATTCATCTTCTTCAGAAAAAAGGTCACAAGGTAGTAAACCTTCCAAACTATCATCATTATGCTCATTTGTAGGATTAGTACCAAAGTTTTTAGTGAGGTTATCCAATTGTTGACTATAATCTTCGACTTGACCCCGGGTTTCTGTGGTGATAGGATGGAGCTGTCCAACTGTGTTAATGCACTCGGGCTCTGTTGAATATTGTTTTGCCTCTCTCCAACTTTCTCTGGAAATATCATGCATGTCACCTACATAGTTTATGTACTTAGGCTCGCTTGATGATGCTTTAGGACCACAACCCTCTGGAAAACCATGCTCCTGAACATAGCATGCATAATAGCAAGAAGCTTCACATGCCCTACAAAAAGACATGTAAGTTTCAACCATGTTAGCAGCCTCTAATTGATGAGGAGGTCTCTGTTCAAGGTTGGGATTTCTTCTTTGCCATGTTGATTTTGCAGGGAAGGTTCTAGGAGGCGGAGGTTGAGTTCTTTCAACAGTTATGACCCTATTTTGAACATCTTTAATCTGCGCTAAGTGCTTCCTTTCCATGTCTTGCATTTTCTCTGTCAGGTCCATGAGCTTCTTCCCATATGGTTCGTTTGATGGCTCTTTTCCTTTAGGTTCAACAGTTTTTAGAGGAGTTGATGATCTAGAGTAACTCTGGATGTTTAACTCTCCTGAAGACTGCATATTCTTATCAATTTTAATGGCCAAATTCTGAGCTTGAAGCAATGTGGTCGGCTCCTTGTCTCTAATATGGTACTGGATTTTGCCACTTACTGCTTCTATGTAATAATCGAAAGTGGAAGCTGCAGGAGGAGCATAAGTAGCAGGGATGGAATTTGATAACTCTGTGAACCTATCGTTGAATTCATCCATGGTTTCCGTATCAGATTTCTTCATACTAGTCAAGGCTGCCACTAGATGTCTAGGCTCCTTTTTGCTACCAAATTTTTCGAGGAATGCAGCCTTGAAGGCTGCTATGGTAGCGAAAGAGTTGTTCGACAAGTTGTCATACCAGTTTCCAGCTTTACCATCCAAAGATAGAGCAAAAAGGGTCATGTATACATTTTCATGTTTGTCAGTACCCTTGACATAGGAACCACAACGCTTCGAAAAATATCTGAGATGTTGCTCAGTAGAGGTAGAGGCATCAGTGCCTGTGAAAGTGGCAAGCTTATCAATAGCTTTTTTGGGAATGTCATGGGGCTGACCTGCTATCTGAGTGAAATTGAGATGAGTAAAAAACTCACCCATTGTGTTAGGAAAACCGTTATTGTTTTGAAAATTTTCTAAGTTTTCTTGAAATAAAATGTGGATGTCTGAAACAGACTCATATCCAAGTTCTTCAAGGATCCTACAAGAAGCAAGTTTGTTCAGTCTCCTCCTATAAACCTTTTCAGACTCGAGGATGAAATTGAACAAACCTTTAGAGTTTCTTCTAGTTGAATACCTTGAGTTGTTTACTGACAATGGAGTCGCTAGGTTGATTCAAGTCTAATTTCGGAGAGTGATTGGACTAAAAATGTACCAAAAAGGGGAAAAAAGGTAAAAAAACTAAAAAGAAACAAAGGTCGTCCAGGAACAAAAAGATTTGTCCCCGGCAACGCCGCCAAAAAATTTTGTCCATTGATTGCACACCAGCAACAGAAATCTTTGGAAAGCTGTCTCCTCACTTAAGAAAGTGGAAGAGGTGTGACCTTGGGGGCAAGCACAGAGCCAGGAACTGTCACCTACTCCTAGCTCCTCTGTTTAGGCTAACTCCTAATGAAGCCAAGGGGGGTAGTCCCTAACAAAGAGTTTCTAAGGTTCAAAGTGTTTAAGTTAATTTTGTGAAAATGATGTGGATGGGTGTTTAGGAGTTTTTAAATGAAAGATGATTACAAATTATAAAAATTTGAACACAAGAGAAATGCAATCCACGTTGCTGCACTAGATTAAGAGATGAACAATATATCAAGAACTTGTAAAAATAAAAGTGCATTCACACATAAAGATTTTATAAGCCAAGGACAAATGGTTCAGATTAATAACAACGCATGAAATGATAGACTAGTGCCTTATGGAGTCGAAGCTCTGCAATGCTTGAAAAATAACAAAGATACAAGTCTTGAAATAAAGCTAGTGGATATGTTATGCGAGTGCTCTTGGTACGTTTTAAATATTTTAATGGTCTTGTTTATTATGGCTTTAAAAAAAGGTATTAGAGACACCGAGAAAGTGTTCAAAGTCATTCCGTTCTAGACATGTCGGCCCATCCAGTATATTGGGCTGGTGTCTTGGAGGATTGACTAGCTAGCCGTGACTCTGAGACAACGGGGAGTTCGAGCTCCCTTACTGAGAATAGACTTGAATGCTTTCTACAACGCCGATGCGTTGGTTATGGGTAAAATTTTATTAGGTTGTTATTGCGAGCTTAGCAAGTCCGTTCATCGTTTTGAGTACGAGCCCAACTATGACAGTCGGCAGAGCATACTAGGTGAGTGATGGCAACGAAGTAAATTAATTAGGGGGAAATGTGAGTTGAAAGATTTTATTAAAAGAATTAATTAAAACCCTCCGACAAAGAGTGCTCTTGACTTTGTCTTATGACAAAAGTTCAAGAGTTTTATCTATCTATATGCCTAAGTGCAAGGGTGATAGAAAAATTAATATGCTCTTCGATAGCGAGTGCTCTTGACTTGGATTCCGACAAGTTCAAGAGACTTAGAAATTAATTAATTAATTACAAAAAAACAAAGTACATGAAAATAAAAGAAAAATTAATTAAACTCTTCGATAGAGAGCACTCTTGATCCACCTTACGGTGAGATTCAATAGATTTTGGTTCTTTTTAATTTTTGCAATATTATATCAATTGAAAGCAAACAAAACTTAAACTAACTAAGAAATGAAACATGAACGGTTTTCTTTTTTCAACTTTTATGAAAACAAACTTCTAAATAATGAAACTACTCTTCCCTATTCTACTCTAGCAAATTATTATGCAAAACATGCAAACATGAAAATGGAAAAGACAATATAGGCTTCCCTCAAATGGGGGAAGAAGGGTGTGGGAGCCTTTAGCCCACTTGCTTTTTATTAACTTTTACAATGCCTTTTTTTATTTGCTTTTTGCTTCTTTTGAAAGAGCAAGGTGAGAATGGGAAAGAGAGAAGAGGGAAGTGTTTTTGTCTTTTTGTTGTTTGATTGCTTCCTTGCTTGCCTTTAGCCTTTAGGCTTTTCTTGATTTTCCTGAAAGTAAGAGCTTTAAACATTGAAACATTATATGTTAGTAAAAAAAAATGATATGAAACGAAATTACAAACTAACCTTTAAAAAAGGGGTAAACTTCTACGGTGAAAAAGGAGGAAAAAGAGAGGAGAAAACGCTGTGAAATGGAAGAGGAAAAGGGCAAAAATAGGGCTGTCCAAAAGGGTAAAAGATGGCTGCACACTAAAAAAAAGAGGGCTGCAAACTAAGTGAAGAAAGGGGAAAAGTGGGCAGCGAAGAGGGAAGAGGAAGAGCAAGCCAAACAAGGCAAGAGAAGGGAAGCCAAAGGATGGAAAAATGGAGACTAGGGATTCCTAAAGTAATCGGTAACCAAAGTGAAGATTTCTTGTGGATGGAACACAAGAGAGAAAGAGATACTCCCAGCTTTCTTTTTGTATTAAAAGAAAACGATCCCTATAGGTCTTGCAGTCACAAAGTGTTAAACAAAAATTGGTTGCTTGAAGCTTGGGATAAAAGCAGCTGAGCTCACACCCTTCTTCAATCTTGAAGCCTGATAACACACCAAAACTCAATACAAGAAGTGAGATCAAAATTATATGCTAATATGCTAAGCAAATTAAATCAAGATCAACATTACGTATTTACTGATTACTCATGTTCATCAAGATACTAATCTACTTTGAATAAACAATCAAATTGAAACAACAAATGGCTATTCTACTGTGCCAACAATGGCCTTCTTGAGCTGACACAACAATTGATCTCATGCAAGTATTAAAAGATAGGGGTTAGAGACAATATCCCCTCAACCATGAGGAGTTTACCACATGCAAAAGCTCATAGACCTCCAAAGTCGAATATTTTTATTAACAATTCAAAGCAAATGGTTGATACAATTTTCTCAGATTAACTCTAACAGAAAAGTTCCATCTGAAGAGAGTGCCAAGCACCTCTATTTATACAAAAAACCAAGCCCCAGGGACTTTTAATGAACTAGAGATCAAGCCGGAGTTAGTTGAGTAGAAGAGGAGTTGAACTGGGCTTGAACTGAGCCTGAACTGAGCTACGATCGGAGTTGAACCGAGTTAACACACCCGATCAGTGCCAACACATCCAATCAAAATCGACTTCCTTGATCTCATACGTGAGTTCACTTGGAGTTGATGTCACCTTCATAAACTCGTAGCCTCCACGAGATGTCATACTTATGTCATGGTTTTGTTTTAATATTACTGCATGGGATGGGTCCACCCACAACCCAATCGCATGCTTGCAAGGGGTAGCGTGAGTCCATGTTGACGTCACCCTCCATTTAAAACGTGATTTCTTCCACTTGCTAGCATTTGGAAACTATGATATATCAAAGCTCGATTTACTATTTAAAAGGCGTGGATGGGTCCACACATACCCATTCACACCCTTCCACATGCCAGCGTGAGGTCCACTTCACCTTCACGTCACTCTCCACTTATACCAAATCATGACCATCCCCTTTAAATAAATTCGCATGCATGCAATACTATATCATGGTGTGGATTAGATCATAGGTTTAAAAATATAATATTTAATTTGAGGATGGGCCCCTCATATCCCACTCATCACCCACACCATTTTACACTAGCGTGAGCTCTTCATCCTCATGTTCACGTCACCATCTTTTTTAATTTAATTCAAACCTCAAATTTAAACCAAAGTTTCAACTCATGTATAGAGTTGTAACTTAATATGGGACCCATGCCAAATCATCTCCACACTTTAAAATTCAATTTTGAGTTTTTAAAATTTGGACCTTGGTGCCAAAATGTCCACTTTTAGCATTTAAACGCCATCTTGATGCATTTTTAGTCAAATACTGCTTCATGCGATGCTTCGGCTGCTCTACTGATGATGAAAGTGGCCCTTGGGGTGAAGATGTTGCTCCGGGCTTGAAAATGAGCCCAACCATGCCGAAAACGGGCTTTGAATGATTCATTTATTACATTTTGAATTTTTCCATTTAAACCATTAAAAAATGGCTTAAAAAACGGAAAAAATTATTTTTCTCAGAATCCAACAAAACCTTAGGGGGACCTAGTACATGTTCATACGACTCAATCGGAATGCCTAGCATGACAAAAAATACTGACACGAATGCTCTAATAACCTCCCAATGCCGAAACAAAAGACAACTACCCCAACTTTGGAGGAGTGAGTGAAAAACTCAGAAATTATTGGTCGTTTGTTCAACAACCAATAATAACCAAGGGAAAAAACACTCTGGGCTAGTCGGCTTGATGCCCAAGTTCGAGAAGCCGACCCTTTTATAAAAATTTAAATGCTAGGACATTTTTTTACAATCTCCCCAAGGAGGTATGAACATGTATTTTCAAAAATTTCCGAACAGAGTCCCAGGAAAAGGTTGGTGGACTTCTGAATTCTGATCACGAATAAGTGTACTTGTTCAATGCTTTGTCTACTCACCGAAAAATCCACTAAGTGCAAAATTAGTGGATAACAAGAGGAAAGGGCTAAAATCCTGGATGAGGCGGGCACATGCTGCTATTGATGAATAGGATCCCAATATAGGATTAATAGTTCATGCTTCTATAATTGTATGTTGGACTTGAAATTGTCAAATAATGTGATGCCCTCTGAAATCATGAAGAAATAGTTATGTTGGTCATATTTCCCCATCACAATGTCTACGCCATGGATTTACACAATGTTGAAGTGTGTTGAATCATTGAAGAATTAGTCTGTATTTACAAGGAGCATCTTAAACTATATTTATACAGGATGAATTGTTAATTCCGAGATTTATAATATGATTATATTTTTTATAATTTTTATGACCTCAACGCTCCCCTGTCCCCCTTGAATCTCCCTAAAATTTGGGGGTGGTCTCCACACGTCCCCAATGTGCGTTTCCCTACTCCCACGCTCCCGCGTCACAGAAACTTGGGGGAACATTGTATATATATTTTCAACAGAAAAAAAAAGAAAAACTATAACTTGTTATTCATCAAAAAGAGAATCAAAGTTACAGGGCCCTACACAAATTTCTGATTAGACCTGAGAGTCTAACAACCCAAATTTATCAGTTTTGTGATAAGTCTTACAAAGTAAGAAAACATACTATTTTTTCAGTCTTTTCAACAATTTGGTAATATACCTCCAAAACGATGCAATAGATGTGTAACCCATATTGATCAAAATTAGAAAATAATTATTGACCCTTTGCAACCATAATATCATCTACAATTTCCTCAAAATGTATCAACCCTTCCATATTTCCAACTGCCATCTTTGATAGTCTATCTGCTGCACCGTTGAATTCACAATAGATATGAGTGAATGGGATATGCAATTTTTTTTAAGCTCCAACACTTTGTTGGACCTGTTATCTGTCGAATGCACATCGTCAACAGAAATATTTTGGACAATTGTTTCCCTAAGCGGGAAAGGTGTGGCCTTGGGGGCAAGTAAAGAGCCAGATGCTGTCACCTGATCCCAACTCCTTTGTTTAGGCTAACTCCTAATGGATCTGTTATTCGTCGAATGCACATCGTTAACAAAAATCTTTTGTATTGTTGTTTCCCTAAGCGAGAAAGGTGTGGCCTTGGGGGCAAGTAAAGAGCCAGATGCTGTCACTTGATCCCAACTCCTTCGTTTAGGTTAACTCCTAACGAAGCCAAGGGGGGTAGTCCCTAAAAAAGGTTGTCTAAGGCTCTTCAAAATGTTTTTAATGATTATTAGATGGATGGTGTGAATTAGTGTTGTTTAGGAGCTTTTCGATATACACAATAACCAATTACGCGATCCACGTTGCTATTTGCAAAACATGATATGAATAATAAGACGGAAATTAAAGCATCCCCGCATGAATAACTTAGAAATAAATGGACAAATGGTCCAAACAAGATAATGCAAGAATTAAAAGATTAGTGCCTTAAATGGAGTCAAAGTGTCGGGGATGCTGCAATACAAGTCTTTGATGTTTGTGAGATCGTTTTGCAAATGCTTCTTGGTAAATTTTAGTGTACGTTTAAAGATGAGGTTGATTATTAAATGCGAGGGTGATCTCCAAGATATACCTTTCGGTACGGGAGATATGTCCAAAACCCTTAACTGATGCGGCTACCCGCAAGGAATATGTAGGCTGCTCTGGAGTCTCTGAAGCTATGTTTAACACTACACTGCAAGGGTGTAGCCTAATTGGCGCCTCGAGGTCACTGACCGGTTGTTTTTGCTTCCTTTGGGTATTTTTCCACTACAACGCCTTAATTTTAGGGGTTGGATTTTCACCTGGGGAAAGTGGTAAATTTTATTATGGTTGTACTTGGAGTTAAGCCTGCGAATTAATAAGTTACAATGCTTCTTGGTATCCTGAATGGGTAGAGCATACACACTGTAGAATGGTAAGTTCCAATTTTTGGGGATGTGTGAGTTGCAAATTTTATTAACAAACACAACTCTCTGACAGAGAGTGGTCTTGATCCACCTTATGGTGAGATTCAAGAGTCTTATCTAACCTACTATGATAATGCAATGCAAGTGCTCTCCGATAGAGAGTGTTCTTGACTTGTCTTATGACAGGTTCAAGAGTCTTTGGGTTCTTTTTATGAATAATTAAAAAAACACATGAAACAAGAAGCATGCAAGTGATGAAAGTTTAAACTAACAATTAGTGGAAATAAACCAAGTCTAGCAAACAATCTAATCTAAGCAAGGAAAGGAACAAGACACACTTCCCCCAAATAGGGGACTAGAATGTGAGGCTTAACCTCACTAGTCCCTTTTTATTAATGATTACAATGAGAGAGGTTTTAACCCTTGAAAAAGAAAGATTGCAAGCTACTAAGATGAATGAGCCTTGATGGCTTTTTACAAGGATGCAATTTATGCTTGTATTTTGTCTTCTTGTTCTACGCTCCTCTTCAAGCCTTTAGACTTGCTCCCTTTGTTCACTTTGTCCTTGCCACCTACACAAAAAACCAAGCACTCATGCACCCATTATTGTTAGCAAACAAAACTAATCTAGATGCAAAAAAAATTGAAATTAATCCAAGTATGAAATTGCAATTTTATAGTCTTTTTGACGTAAAAAAAACTAGGAAAAAGTACATGCAAAAAAGAGTAAAAAGAAGGCTGAAAAAGATGAAGAAACAGGGCAGCCAACAAAAGAGTAGATGGCTGCAACAAATAAAGAAAAAGGGGCATCCAAATAGGAAGAAAGATGGCTGCAAATCAGGGAGGGAAAATGCTCAAAAAGTGCCCTAAAAGGCTGAAAATGGAGGAGAAATAGGACAGCCAACTAAAAGAAAAGTTGGCTGCAAAATAATGAGGAATAGGACAGCCAAACAAAGAGAAGAATGGCTGCAAACAAAAAGGACAAAGAGGGCAGCCGACAAGAAGACTGTTGGCTGCAAAAATTGAAGGAAAGAGGTTAAAAAAGAGGAGCGAAAAGAGGCAAAAAAGAAGAGCAAAAAGAGACAAAAAAGAAGGAAGAAAACCAGAGAAGCAAGAATGATAAGGAATGGAGAGAAGAAGCAAGGTAGCAGGTATATGTACGAAGGAAAGAAACAGGAGACTTGTAACCAGTGAAAATATTTTAAAATTTTGATTAAGAAAGGTAAGAAAGAGCTCATTTTTAGCGGTGTGTTTTTTGAAGCAGGATCAAGCGCTCTGAAGAACCTGCATGGTGAAAGTATTAGAGTAAGAACTCTTGATGAGAAACTGGCTGAATTTCAACCACTCCTCCTTTGGCGATTCCTGAAACTAAAACACTCAACAAAAGTAAACGAGATCAAATGCTAGGATGTAATAATCAAAATAAATATTTGAAAAGCAATGGTATAACTGACTACTACCTGCCCACTTCAAACATATAATGAATATTGCATAGATAACCAAGTTAAGACATTAAATGACTACCCTACCGTGCTAGATTTATAGCCCTCACGAGTTATGAGCTAACATTGATCAAATATTTACTAAATAAAGAGAGTAGGGTAAGAACGAGATCACCTCGCAAGATGAAAAATCACATACAAAAATCCCAAGCATAGACCTCCAAAGTCACTTTATTCCATTAACAAATATCAGTTACAATCTTGGCAGAGTTCTCTTGCGAATTCTCCATATGCAAATGGGAGCAAGAGACCCTTATTTATACAAAAAGAGAGAAGCTAAAACCCTAAATTAGACTGAAGCTCTGGCAATTGATTCAGAGTTGAACTGATGCCTGATTGAGTTGTAACTGAGTTGCGGAGTAATGGGGGGGGGGTGAGGTGGCCTCAATCCTCCTCGGTCTTATCACCCGACCAATAGAAACGTGCCAAAGAAGGAAAAACGTCCATGCATGGAGAGGGGCGCAAATCCCAAGGTGAAGTTCACCGTAGCACTCCGATACTCAAATCAGTCCAGACTTTATTGGAATCTTCCCAGATGGTTTTGGCCGAGCTAATTAGTCCTTCACTTTATTCAATTTGGTCTTTTTTGGAGATATTTTTATTTTCTCCAATTTAATATTTTTTATTATTTTAATTAATATTTCTCATTTTTTGGGTTTTTTGAGAAAATATTAATTACAAGGCCAAATAATTGTCTGAAACTTAGGATAAGTGTGTTTAGGGGTTAAATGAGTGTTTTGGCTTAGAAAACAAGTGTTTATTTGCCAAAAACACCCCCTGGGCCACGTAATTATTACAATTTAAACCATAGTAAAAATGGTTTAATTAATTGAAAATTTTAATTATTTCTCTATAGTCAAAAAATAAAAAATAAAAAAGTGCTATGCGTCTGGGAAATTTTTTTTCGGACATTGTTTTAATGCATCTCGGGGCCTAGGAAATGACCATAGAACATACAACTAATGTCTAGTAGGTTCATATTCTACAGTTGGACTCTAATAAACCCTAAGGCCCAAAATTCAAAATCGGGCATTCCAACTTTGGAGGAAGCAGGAGAAAAACTCATCGATTATACTCGGCTAAAGGTAAAGCATAATCAACAAGGGAAAAAACTCCCTGGAATACCTTAGTTGAAAATTACGTCTTAGGGGACCGAGCCACTCAAAACCCTTACTAGCACACTTTATTACAAAAACCCCATGGGCCATGGTCATTTCAGCATAAAAATAAAAATGCCTAGCCAAAATTGGCTAGGAAAAACATTTTGAACCTCTGATACACTGGATATTAACATTGACCATGTTCATTAAATGACGGCTCAACAAGAGGTTCAACTATGGTACAAAATAGTTGGTAACAGGACCATTGATTAAGATGAAGAAGTTCCAAATTTGTACAACCAACAACCCAATCAATCACAACTTTTGAGTCACCAGTAATCTGTAAATTAAAAATGCCTCTTTTATGAACAAACCAAAGTAACCGCCAAAGGGCTAGAAGTTCTTCCTTGGTATTGGTACTGTTGTCGCCTTTCACACACCCGAGGGGGGAACGTGGCAAAAATCGTCAAGTCACTTGGTGCGTCGTTGGGGGCAATTCTCGAGTCAAGTCTGTCACCTTGTTCTTGACTCCTCCGTTTAGGCCAACTCCTAATCGAAGCCAAGGGGGGTAGACCCTATTAATTTCTAAGGCTGTTAAGGCTTAGTGTGATGATGATTGAGTTACTCAGTGGTTTGATGAAAGAAAAACACTTGAACAAGATATTGCAACAAAATATGTTTAAATAACAACAACATATAGATCCACACAACATATATAAGCAGATGATTCTATAATGTAAAAACCAGTGCCAAAAATGGAGTCCAGAGATAAAAGAGTGTTGTTGTATTGCTGAAAAAAAAGTGTTGCAAGTGCTGTTGGTCAATTTTAGATTAATATTGCGCATGTGTTGATTAAATTAAAGGGGGAGGGAACTCCAAATATACCCGGAAGTACGAGGAGTATGTCCAAAACTCTTATCCGATGCGGATTCACTCAAGGAATATGTGGGCTGGGTAGGAATCTTTGGCACGTGTCCAACACTATACCAACAAGAGTGTAGCCTGATGGTGTCTCGAGGTCACTACCTAGTTGTACCCACTTCCTTTGTGAATTTGTCCACCGTAACAAATCAAATCGTGGCATTGGATTTTTGCCTGAGGAGGTTAATTGAGAATGTGAGACTAATTATACGAGTCACCCACGTTGCTTTTGATGCAGCCAACTGATAGGTCGAACCACAGCTGCGCAGAGAATACACAATGGAGCCTCTGTAATTTTAAGGATTTTACCAATTGTAGTATGTTTTTATTAAATCGCCAAGAATCTCTTTCAGGTTAAAAGCCCTAGTTGGGAGAGAAAGGGTGTAAATTTTAACATGAGAAGTAACATAAAACAGAAGTAGTGAAAGAAATAACAAATTGTCTAATTAATCCTACCACGCATCTCTTTCCCCTTTCGGGTAACTCGGGAAGTCGTGGGGTAAGTATTAGTATTACTTTGATAAAAAGCAAGATATGGAATGATATAACATTTATCAAAGTATACTATTCTGCACGAAAGAGCTAAACTAAAGAAAAACAATAAAATAATAAAAAATGAAAAAGACGCGGATCTCCCTTGGGGGGATGGGGAGTGGGTTTGAAAGAGCCTACTCGAGATCTTTTTATTAATCGTGGTTACAAGCTTTATGAGAAGTGCTATTTGGTCCTTGTTATCTCGGATCCAAAGGCTTACAAATTGTGAGAAAAAGAAACCTAGAAGTAGGGGGAACCCTTAGGAAGCTCCGGATGGCCACAAAATTGAAATTCGGGCAGAGTTTCCTTCTCTTTTTTGTTATACCTGCTAAAAAACAGCAAGTATATGTTAGTGAAAAGTGTCCAAAAACGCTTTGGAAGTGTCTTTGGACAACCCACAAAATTACCAAAAAATTACTAAGTTAAACTACTTTAAAGAAATGACGCAAATAACTCAAGAGGACAAGTCCTCTTGAGGATCTTGGCTAGCTTTTGGGGAGCCAATAAAAAGGCACTTGATTTTCTAAATAAAACTTTTAAATCAAGGAAATTAGCTTTATCTCAAGCCTTCAAATTTTACAGTAAAAGAGACTTGCATAAAGAATGCTAGATCTAGGGCAAAAAATATGAATTTTAAGAAACTAGAATCTTAATCATTTTAAAGCAAATTAGATCTATGATAAATCTTCTTTTTAAACTTGAATAGATCTAACGCATTTAGAGAATGAGTAACCAATAAACTGAATGAGAAGTTTTAATTTTTAAAGAAAGAAGGTTAGGAGCCTTGGTAAAAAGATTCAGCAATTGAAAATTGGTTGAAATGCTTCAAGAGGACAATGTTTCTTGAAAGGTGAGCATAGAGTAGGAGAAACCAACTAGATCACCTTCAAATCCACCCAAGAGAAACCTGAAAGACACTTGCACTTGCATTAAACTTGTTAAAGGGTTAGTGAAATCCAAAATGTGAATGAAGAGAGCATACTCACAAACAAGTAAATATGCAAAATCTTGAATTTGACAAAATTGAATTTTCACTAAGAATTGAAACAACAATGCTCATCCTATTGATTAATGCTAATCATTAGACAACCCTTCAATATGTTATTAAACAAGATGCAAGATTTAAAACTTTGCAGTTACCTCAACCATACAAGCATAGCACCATCCAACTGGAACAACAATCCACAATATGACCTCCAAAGCCAATCTTTATTCACATAAAGTATTCACCATATTACAAATAGGAGCAGAGGTTCCATACACTTCATGCTGAAGAGAGTGAATGGACCTTGCTTAAATAGCCAGGAGAGACCTAAGGGGGGTGCTATCTACACTGAAGATAGACTTAGAGTGTAAGTTGAGTTCCACTGAGTCAAACTAAGTTGAAGTGAAGAGGCAATGCCGCCTATCTTCACGAAACTCTTCCAACCAATCAACATGCACCAACAACCACCAACCACTCACCACATTGGCGTCCTTCTCCCTCATGCGCGAGCTTCAAAGCTTTGACATGAAGAGGGTGATGTCACCCATATCATATGCAATCTCCTTCATAACAGATAAGATAATGCATTAAAAATATATCCAAGGTTTAGGATACTCATTATATGAAGGCAGGGGTCCACCGCTTAAGAAAACGCAACCTTGTTTTGAGTTAGCGTTTCTCCTTCAAAGTTGATGTCACTCCCACTCACCCAATCGCTATACCACATACTTTAAACCAAAGTTTAATATGTTTATAAGCTAAAGAGGGTTGCAAGATATTCGGGACCCATGCCATGTCACTTCCCCACTCTTTAATATTTTAATTTTAATTTTACTTTTCAACCTTGTCCTTAGTGCCAAAAAGTTGCAACTTAGCATTAAAATGCTATTTTGATGCATCTTTAGCTGACTAATGCTCCACGAGGTATTTTAACCACCCGTAATGTATGAAAAGTGGCTCTTGGGGTAAAAAAGACGCTTCGAGTGTGAAAACGAGCATCCCCATGCCAAAAACGGACTTTGAACCTGACTTTTATTACATTTTGAAGTTTTTTTAATTAAGCCATTAAAAAATGGCTTAAAAAACGGAAAACAATTATTTTTCTCGGAAATGGACGAAACTCTAGGGGGACCTAGCACATGTCCATATCACTCAAAAACAATGCCTAGCATGTTTATATACATTGACCTCCCAAGTCCTAACAACCAAGACGAACATTTCAGCTTTGGAGGAGCGGTGAAAAACTCGAAAATTATTCATTGCTTATTCAACAGTGCATAATTGACAAGGGAAAAGCACCTTGAAATAATCGGATTGATGTTTAAGTCTTAGAAAGCCCAACTCTCTACAAATTTATCATGTTAGCACACTTTATTACGACTCCCCCAAGGTGGTATGAACATGCGGTACAAAAAATAAAAAGGACCTATAAGGCCTTATGAACTTCTGAACTCTGATGATGAACAAGTAACCTTGTTCAAACTTTGCTGGATCACTTGAAGTCCAACTAAGTAAGACCTAGCCGGTAACAGGTACCAAGACTAGCACCCATCCACAAATTAATAGAGTAATTCCTTTTTACCTTGAGAACCATGCCAGCACCACAAACCCCATCATTCTCAGCTCCATCAAAATAACCAATGGGAATATTGCCATCAAAGTAAGGCCCAGTAAGTGACCTCACTGTTTTGGAGTATATATATTCATTCATTCTTTTTCTTTGCATCTTATTGTTTTAGTGTCACATAAGCTACATGGAAATCTCCCCCACCCCTGGCTGTAGAGCACTTCTCTTCTCTTGCTGCAAATAGGTCACCGATGGCATTAATTGACACATTTGATTTGTTTCCTATGTGATTTCTCTATGCATTCATAAAGAAATAATTGATATGTATCCATTGGCACTGCTGATGAAAATGAAATGAAATTACCTAAGACATAAACTGTTGATGTTTTGGCAGCTGGGAACTATGGGGTTATGCGGTTATATGCATTTTCTTCAATTTGCATGGTAACTTTTCTCAAGTCCTTGAATTGCATTATGTTTTTTGATATGTAACAGAACTCTCTTTTCTGATCCTTAAACAGAGATATATTCTGTATCACAACTTTGTAACTTATGTAATTTATAGTTATTTGAATACGTGAAAATTTTAACTTTCTATTGTTCAGCTGATATTTATCAATTTTTGAATCAGGACTGAACTTTTACTTCTGGATAGCATTGATTCCTGCGATTGTAAGTCATGCACCTTAGTTTATACATTCAAGCTATTTCATTTAGTCCTTTCCAGTTATCTTTATTGGGCACTGCTGAGTGTTTTGTCTGATTACTCTCTTTGTTTATTCTAATTCGATTCTTATTTATTTCTAGCTATCCTAATTAATAAATTAATATGTTAGTTGACTTAGTTATTCTAATTCACCCTTTGTTTGATGCCCCATACTTATGAAAGTTAATCCTGTTACTTGGCACGAAACTGCAACATGTGATGGCGAGACTGGCCGTGGAGAACGTTGGGGATCCAATTGTGGGAACTCAATTGAAACCCCACGATGCACTTTTTTGGTTTGATAAACCTCAACTTCTGTTGTGGTTGATTCATTTTATTTCATTTCAGGTAGTCAAAATTTTCTGATCGGTGTTTATTTCAAATTTCAAATTACATTGCAGACTGAAACACCTGCTATGTTAAGCATTTAACTATTTTATTTAATTCTAGATTTCAATGTTGCAGAATGCTTTTGAAATGGCGTCATTTATCTGGTCTTGGGTAAGCTTTGCTCATTATTGAATGATGAGTTATTTCAGGTTAACTTTGTAACTGCTTAGCATATATGAGTATAAAATGCAGGTTACGTATCCTTAGCTAGTCATAAGAATTTTTGTATGCATAAGTTTCAAGTCAAATGGGATTTATGCTCTTAAAGTCATCAATGAAAAATATTTAGATTTGCATATTGTGCAAATGGAATATGCTATTAAAAGACATTGCAGATTTAATTTGTTAATAAAACATCATACTCCTTGGTCCCATAGTATTTTCGAATTTACAAATCTTATACCTTAGTAGTTTCAAACTTGACAATTTTAATAGTTTACCATCTAACATCTGTATCTTCATACAATACAGTCATTGCCATGTTTGATGTTCATTATAATTTGCACGTAATGCGATTTTATATCTGCCTCTAACTTATGTATGACATGAAAAATATTTCAGTTTTCTTTCTCCAAGATTTAGCATGAAGTTGCCCATTTCAGTAAAAAAAGGTTACCTCTATATATGGTTTCATAATCCTGATTGTTGTCAAGTTTTAGCTAAGAGGCAATAATTGCTTCTTTATTTAGATCATCAACATCTTGGTGATGCTTCTGCCTGGGATAGTGCTAGGAATTATCTCCACTTCCCAACCATGTAATTATAATTTTTCATGTTCGAAATAGCGAGTTTGTTGAATCTTACTTTCTCTTAAAATATCAGAAGTATTATATCTATATGGTGGTATAAGCATTCATGCTTCATGAAATGCTCTAGTAGATAACACCATTTCCTTCTATATACAAAGAGGAATGCACAAAATATAATTGGTGACCTGGGTGGCCATTTGGGGTCACTCTTAACCAAAGTTACCGGTGTTCCATGGGGACACGCCTCCTAGGGTCGGGGGCTCACCCCCTACGCTTCCCACGCCCCGGGGGCTGGGGAGCTCCATGGAAAACGTTTCCTAGCACCCCCCTTTCTGCGAAACCTAGAGAAATGCGGGTCTAGGAGTTTCCCGGATTGGGGGGCTCCCACATGCCTCCTCCTGAAAATGGGGGGCTCCGACAGGCCCCCACTGCCCTCGATTTTTTAAATTTTTTTACTTAAAAAAGAAATGATTCATCTTAAATTTTAGGCTTTTACACTAAATGGTCATTTTAAAACGAAATAGAAACAAATAAAAAGAAACAAACATCTATATGATATGCTTGGCTATAGCGATTACATTAAATTACACTAAATTCTTCGGGAACATAAGCATGCTAGTATGCAAATGGTGATGGGATGAGGAATTGATATGTTTATATGTAGGGGTTCATATTTTTATTATTTTTCTTTTTTCTTTTTTATAATTTTAGAGACCGACCCCCCTATGTTAGGAACCTTGACGCCTCCCCGCCCCCTCGTCCCCCAAAATACCCCAAAATTTTGGGGTGTCTCTACACGTCCCCAATGTGCGTTTCCCCACTCCCACGCCGCCCCGTCCCGGAAACTCGGTGGAACACTGAAAGTTACATATATCGTGTTGGCGAATATATCGCCGGGGGTCCAGAATGTAACTTATCGGCAATATCAGCAAAAATATCGGAAAATATTGGCACATGTCGGGTAACTTGAAAACAAAAACAAAAATAACCATTTTTTTCAAAATTTTCAACTTCTAAAGCAACAACAACATCAAATAAACACGTTGCTACATAAATATGAAAATACAACTAATCTATAAGATGCATAAGATGTCAAATTGTTGATGTTCTCCATGGTTTCAACATCAAAAAAACATTTTGCAAATCATTCTCTCATATGGGTTTGCGACCTAGAGAGAATGTCCCCATTGTAGCCCTAATTAGCCATGTGTTGACATTATGTATTGAGGTTCAGATGCTTAGCCTTGCCTAGTCATGTGTTGATTGGAGTGGTAGTAGGCTAGAGGTCACATTGCATACTCTCTATGTGGGAGTGCTCCGTAGTGGGAGGGATCTATACTTATAGAGTGAGATGACTTGTCTATTTTACAAGGAGATCTTATCTCCTTGTATATTAGACAAAGTCTAATCTAATGTTGAACTTGACAATTGGCTCTAAAGAAGTGACTGAGAGTTCTTAGAGCTTGGTAAAATCAACATTAGAGCTCTAGTGAAGAATGTGACCGCATGTGAGGAGATATCAACGAGGAGAACTTTTCTATGATGAAGAAATATCCATGAAGTCAAGACAAACCATTGAATAAGTTCCAAAAAACATTGAAAAGATCCAAAAGAAAAGTGAAGGAAAGAAGTCATGTCGGCTTTGAAAATAAATAAAAGTTAGTGGGCAAAAGTACAACCTAGCCCCAGTGGAGAAAAGACAAGTCAACCCCATTGAGGAAAGTTCTAGTGGCTTGATGAATATAAATAGAGAGCTTCACATTTCATTTGTACACACTTACTCACACTCCATTTGTGCACATCTCCTTGGAAGGCCTAACTAAAGGCAAGAAGTTAAATTTTGGTGTTATCTTATTCTCTTGGAAGACTCATTTTCCTTGCTAGTGTTTCTTGTGGAGGAGGACGAACCTCTCTTGTACTCAGGTTCATCTTCATGATTGGTATTGTTCTTGTATTGGATTGATTTCTTCTGAGAAACGTTTGTTGGATTTTCTCCCGTTTGGGTTTCCCAAGTGAAAAATATTTGTCTCTTTGTGCATGGTTATTTTTCAGCGATCCTTGTTTATTTTCCACTGCAAATGAACGATGTTTGTTACCACATGTTGTAATCTCACAGATCACATAGGGTTACCAATAATACACATTAAAAGCATACATACATAGCAGAAACAAGAGACAAGAACAAGTTAGGTAGAATAACATATTATATTATAACGAAAGGGTCCATACAATACAGAGAACTGAACCGAGTTCTCATCTGGATCAACAGCCTAATATATATGAATTACAAATAGTTACAAATAACTACATGTTGGTTCGGTCAACCGACACGACCTTTATGTGGCCGACCTATTTTGTAATTAGTCGGCTGATCGACTTAGTCGGCTAATCGACTAAGTCGGCTATCGTTCTAGTCGGCTTACCGACTTGCTCCTCCAACATCTCCCCCACAAACAAAATGTTTCTTCGTCCCGAAGAAACAGGGAGGTACCAAAATTTCTTTGCCTGTTGTAAGTAGTTATTTCTGTGTTTGATCTTCATGGGTTGTGAAGTCTGATGGTTGGTCTCTTCTGTACACAAACTTAGACAATTGCTTTAGCTGTTATTGCCAGCTGATGCTGGAATTCCGTCCAACTTTTTAGTACTTTTTGAATGTCGATGGTTAATGTAGTCAAACTTGATAATATCGACATCTTTTCTTGAATGGGAAGTTCTGCTATTCTTTCCATGTCGGGACCCATAAACTGGTCCTTTTCCTTTGCAGTTTCAAAAAGTCATTTCATCTGCGGGCAGATGGTGTCTAATTTTTCTAAACTTGGACTTTCTTGCTGCACCCACTGATGTGCTTATCGTTCTTGCTTCTGTAATTTGGCTGTTTTGAGCACTATTTGATTTTCAATTGTGCTTCTAAGTGCTTCCTCTGAGCTTTTTCTCTTCTCCAGCGCTTGGATTTCTTGTCGGGTCTGCTTGGTTTGCTAATAGACTTTCCCATAATAAGCAGGCCAGTCTTGTAGTACTTCTTTAGTAATGACCAACTCCTCCATGTGATCTTGCAGTACCTTGTATGCTTTTGAAAAAGTTGTATGCTGCTGCATCAACAATTGAGTTGTTTCTTCTTTCTGCTCCTCTCTTGTGTCCCGCATCTGTGCCTATAGCATCGACACCATGCTCTCAAATAGCTGATAAGCTTTTTCTAAGGGCTTGTCGGTGTCGTCCTCTATCGGTCTAGGTATCACAAATTGCACGAGGTTTCTCACAGATCACATAGGGTTACCAATAATACACATTAAAAGCATACATACATAGCAAAATGGATGGTAGAGGGACAAGCAACTAAGGAGGTGGACCCAAAATTGCCTAGACTCCCAAATGGATGGTTGTCACCCCAGTGGAGGCAGTGTTCGCTTTATGTTACCTTAGCCCAAGACAACAAAGGGGGAGACCCAAATCTACTCCCGATAGGAGAGATCAGATCAACGAGAATTGAGGTACGTAAGGTGTAAGGAAATTGGAGACCTTAGATCTATGGAGGGAGTCACTAGGTGTGCCAGGGCTTTGGATGAGGGCTTTAGACGTATGAGGATTGATCCAAAGTGGAACACAGGTGACCTATGGGGTAAATACTAGATCTAGGGTTGAGGTACTAGCAACTAGTGAAGATATCCGTTGCCTTGGGAAACATAACCAATGCAGAGAGGGCAAGGACAGGATTGGGGCTATCTAGTACCGATGGATAGACTCGATGATAGGTATGACAATATCAAAGCACCCGACTCATCAGGGAAAAATCAGATTGCAAGGAAAAGAGGCCAAAGAAGGGGCTAGCGCCAGGGTTGGAGATCAGTGTCTTGTTAGATCTAGGGCAATGGAGTCACTATCTTCCCAGCATTGGGAGAGACCCACATGGGAGATACCCCAATCTACAGGCCCAGAAAGGTACTTTGGCTGGAAAAGTCAGTTTATGGGAGAAACCGACAACAAGGTGGCTAACGCTAGGGTTTGGAAGGGAAGATCCTCAGGTCTATGACAATCTGGAGACCACTAGCTCAACATTGGAGAAGAAATAGAATGACGATGACTTGATGTACAAACCCAAGTGGGAAAAATGCTGCAAAAATCAGATCTGGGAAAAAGTTAAAAAAATGATGAGGAGCGCTAGGGTCTTGGAAGACAGTTTCTCAGATCTCGGGCCACCTGTTAGCATCTAGCTTAGCGTTGAAGGTGATTTGGAGAGAGGTTTTAATCTACAAACCCAAGAAGAAATTTTGCCAGAAAAATCAAATCCCGGAAAAAGTCAGAATTTCATGAGGGGCCTTGGGGTTTGAGCAGTTAGTTTTCTAGATCTAGGGCAAACCAACCACTTTCAGATCAGTGTTGAAGGTGAATTGGGGAGGGGAAGACCTAATCTACAAAACCCAACAGTGGTTTGTCCAGAGATCGAGCGATTTATTTTTTAGTATTTTGGCTTTTTATTATTGTGGAATTTTTAGTAAAATGAGGAAAAGCAGGTACAATGCATTGAGATCTGGAAGAAAGAGACTAACCTGTAGATCTTACCTGGAAATCCTTGAAGATGACTTGATGATGATGATCCCTGCTATCCCGATCAACTTGGGAAGACCTGAGTGAGTTCTAAGCCCAACATTTTGCTCCAAGTGACCACTGTGCCCTCTCTCCTGCGCAAGCAAACATCAACAATATCAAATTTTTTGTATCACGAAAGAAAAGCAAGATCTACAGAAAAGTAACAACATGTAATCATAGATCACAATTAAGCTAATGAAAACACCCTGATACAAGACGAAGCCAATCCAAGCGAGTTGAGGATCCCTTGCAAAAACGCCCAAGATGAAGTCGTCCTCCTGTAGACAAGACAATGATCCCGAAAAAATATAGATCTCACACAAATTTCCCGAATGCTAGGAAGCAAAAGACTTTCCAATCACCATCTAAGAACACCAGATGCAAAGGAGATCCAAGAAATATCCACAAGAAAGTTTTTTTTATTAATGAGATCCAAGAGCCAAAGACCCCTTACAAATGAGAAGCTCTCTCCTTTAAATAGGAACGAGAAATCCAAAATCTTAACCACTTTCAAAACGAGTGGCTAAGATTAAAAGATATAAATGTCTAATCAATGGTTGAGATGAGCTCAACATACAATACATGGATCAATGTAACCATAAAGTACCAAGTGGGCTAGATAACCCAAAAAGAGGGTACCCCACTCAACAAGAAATAAATGAAGCACATGGTGGGTCCATGGCACAATAAAATAATATAATATTTTAATTTTTTGACTTTGTGCCTCCTTGAGGAAATCGTGAGCCACCCAAAAGCTTTAGAAAATAATATAAAAATGCCCAAAAAATAGGTGTGGGCCCAATCAGGTGCTAGAAAAGGTGCGAAGGACATCACTCTCATCATCATGACTCATCCCATGTCATTTCCTTGCCTCAGTAGCCCAAATCGATTTCTTCAATAACCATTTAATCATTTTTAATCTGCCTCGGGAAACGTGAACTTGCCAAAACAACCTCCTATGGTGCCTGTGTTGTCCAACTAAGCCAACCAAGTTCTCTGGGAGGGGGGTACTATGGTACAATCAAGTGGCTGCACACCCTATGCCCCATACTGTTGACACTGAGAGGGGGGGTGAATCAGTGTGAAGCCAATTTTAAAACTTTTCTTGTCTTGATACAGATAACTACCAATACATTATTCCAACATCTTTCATATCATCATTCACATAGCATAAGCATTTAGATCATCAGAAACCATAACACAACAGAACACAACACAATATAGATTTGTAATCTTTTTATATTATTTTGGTCCGGCTACAACCGTTAGGCAAAATCAGCACCTACTGATACATAGAGCACCTACTCTGAATCCAGGACCCTGCCTAGTTTTCTTAGACCCTGCTAAGAAGGGTTTGAGGTATCCTAACCTCAAAAAGCAAGTCAAGCTTGCATTTACATTAAAGCTCACTGTTACATTACTTCATCACTTGTCTTTTCAATCTGCTGCTGGTCAATACTGCTGATTAACACTGCTGCATCATACCTGTTCTACAATACTGCCAAGTTATCAAGGAATGCTCATCTCTGCTGTTGCTGGTCAGCTGCTCATCAACTTCTAGTTCATTTGCTCACTGCTGCTCATGAATCTCTGGTCAATATCAGCTTGTTAACCTCTGCTGCTCATCCTCTTCACTGCTCATCATCTCTGGTTATTCTATGTTTGTCAACCTTTGCTGCTCAAGAGCATCAGAGACATTACTGCCATCACTAATCATTACCGTCATATAGGACTGTCTGAACATGTCATCAATCTGCTGGTCACTGTCAAGTTATCTTTATCAACAGCATCATAATATGTCTCATATTCACCACCTCTGGCACATCAGTCTGCTGCTCATCCTCTTTATTGCTGAGAACAAGTTAGTTCATGACTAGGACATCATCCTTACTCAATGTACCTCTGCTGATGCCAAAAACTGCTCATCAAATATGCTCAACTATCAAGACACAAAGATAGATATATCTTTAACAAAAACTTCATTAGTCATTAGCCCTCATAGTTTCATCTTACTGCAGCTCTGCCCCAAAACTCATCAATATACCTTTTCAGACCTCTGTCAGTAAACTTTTCAGACCTCTGTCAGTAAACTTCTCAGACCTCTGTGGATTAGGGCAAGTTCTTTGCAACCCTCTCTTGACCCACAATGACTATGCAATATTCAAAATAACAGTATATGTATTATGAATAAAAACATAGTTAGGTCTCCACAAAATCTTCTTCAGAAAAAAAGATGCAAAATGACATAAACTCAAACCTGTTACTGTATTCTTCATCATAGCAAATAAGGCTCAAAATGCCTTTCAAGCTCCCTGACTCTAGTATTGTTTGGATCGAAGTTTATCACAAATAGA
>LPNX010996532.1:110498-130020 GCA_001517045.1 Pseudotsuga menziesii | reverse complement strand
AGACGGATCAACTGATACACTGGAATCAGACTTTGAACAAGTCTGTCAACTAGCTGCTCCTCAAGTAACCCAACTTATGGTACAAAAAGTTGGATAACAGAGTCTTTGTTGGCTTCAAACCTGTATCAGACTTTGTCCATTCTACAGTAAGTCAGCGTCTTTGCCTGCCAAAATCTGTTTTGTCAAGCCCTCGGATTGCATCCTCTGCATTAGGCTCATCTTCCATGTATATAAAAGCATATCTTGTTCATCATTGCAGTATCTCAAAGCTTTGCATCTCGCACAACGTTTTGAAGCAGCCCTGAAACAAACAGCACACTCATACTGAGATGGTATTATAACTGTAACAGAATTACTAGTCATGTACTCACACTCGCCCTCAGCCAAAGTAGCTGTTTCTTGTGCTTCCAGGATCACCAACTTCCTGCTCGCCCCCTTCTTGGCTGTTGCATTAGTCTTCCATTTCAACAGCAACAATACAAAAACCAGGTGAATTACCACCAAGGTGGCAGAAAGAAAAGGGCCGGGATTCCTATTCTCCGGTGATCATGCATTTAACAAGTTCTACTCTAAGTGCACCTATCAATCGACAACACTAAAATCTGATCATTGAATATAACACGGAAAAGATCTTCTTCTGTGTCCAATCGTATTTTCTTAGCTCCAACATACATGCACCCAAAATACTCAATGTTTATGGGCCTTGTATGGATCCCAGCACAAAAGAATGCAAGCGGTTTTTAAAAAAAAATTCCAATGGAAATCCTTTCAGCCCAAATCCACTTCAAACACTCCAGACTCCCAAGCTCAAAATTATTTCATGGATCTACAGCATTAAAGATCTCAGACCTAAGAAATCACTGAATGAGGCTCCCGCCACTTGAAGCAGGCCAAAACACAGAGAACATTGAACATTCATGTGGGTGCCGAATTAAAGTCCAAACTCACAAGAGTACATTGCATTTGTCATCTTCCACAGTGCACTGAAGATAAAGCACGCACTGCTGCCACCGAGAAAGAAAGAAAAGGTAAATATGATGCTGCTTGAAGATGAAATAGCCCAAAAATTTCCCACGCTGTCCAAAAAATATTTTCTTCTGCTGCCACCGAGCCTCAGTACTCCAGCGAATTTTTCTTTACTGTTGCCACGAGATTCAATCAAAATCGCAGAGCTATTTCCCCGAAATTTTCACACTTGCCAAATGAAATGAGTGACTCGTTATTTATAGAGGTTTTTCCACAAATTAAGGAGCCGACCTGCCATATAAAAAATATTTTAATTAGCCAACTTGTTTATATTTGGGCCGACTTCCTTTTGCATCACTTTTGTTTGCATTTCTGGATAATGCCCATGAAATAATGATAATCCACAAAGCAGGCCTCCCTGAGCCTTAGTTAATGAACTGATCAGGCATACTCAACAACACAAATGTGTTCCAGACCTGTTGAGAACTGAATTCTGCTCAAACACTGTCCGATGCATCGTCCAGGCATTATATAATATAGACCATATTCAAACCAGAGAAGAACCCATATTCCTGACATAATCACATTTCCCCATGCTTGCTCTGTCTGCATACAAAATCGCAAGACCCCTAGTGCACTAGATTAGGCAAAAACCCAAATACATCCCAGAATTCAACCATGATATATCCAGATCTGACCAAATTCAAAATGTACAAGAACTGTTTCTACCACCAAAAGCTTATCAGATTCATGTCTCTTATTACATGTCAATGCTTCATCTACATCGTAAGATCCAAAAAGGCAATCAGCAAAATGCATTAGTAGATCAGATCTACTTAACAAATTTGCATTGGCTGTAAGCTGCAAAAATATTTATGTCTTTGCCTTTCCAGACTGAAGGACTTGCATGCGCTGTTGTACCTTTAGTATCTCCTCTTTCTTGGCATTTTGTTGTTCCTCCAATCCTTTAAGAGTTCCATCCATGCGTCTCCTGTGATAAAGAGTTGACTTATAATTCATATTGATTTGCTTCGCTTTGTCATCCCTGACATTGCTGGATAGGAATATTGCATACTGCTTCCTCACTTGATGATTCTTTGCGATGTCTTTCCGAATCTTGTTGAGGGCATTGGCCTGGTTCTCCAGTTGTTGCTCTCTAGTTGTAGCATGTAGTCTCACATATCCTCCTCTACTTTCTCCTCTCTATTCTCGATGCAAGGCCAAGTTGGCATCAATGACAATTTTATCAACACATACAACACCCTAGGAGATCCAATAAAAACATCTCCCTGCTCAGACACATTATCCAGTGAAGCAAAACTACATTAGAAAGGTAAAATGAGCATGATCATCTCTGCAAGTGCCCGAAACTGAAAACAAGCTGTCTCATTAGACTCAGAGAGTCCAAGTCCATCTAGGGTATATACTCATACCTCTTCCAGGTCTCTGCCTGATCATCAACAGTATCGAATAGACAAAATATTAACTTGTAAATGATCAGATAACCAATATAACTCATGCTGGTATCCATATGCTGCAAGTGTTCAAAGGCTAAGACGTGCTCTACAAATCATTTAAGTAACAATCATATCAAGTAGCAGTCACCTCACTGGCGGTACATCAACCAAATACATAAATATAGGGTTTCATTTATTATTCATAACTCAGATCAGACTTTCAAGACCATACTTCATAGTTGTAGTCAATTTGCTAGTGAAGCGTGAAGGCTAAAATTTACAAGGTTAAGACAAAGGATGACCACCAACTCAACATTGTGACACTTTGGATATGGAAAGGGAATACTCACTGTAACCATATGCTGGACAAACAACAACACAGAGGATGGCAGTGCCTCACAAATGGGTGAACTACTTCAGAGGTACTTACTCACCTTGACAAATGCTCACAATCCAACTCAATACAAGTAAGGCCAACAATCTTTAGATAGAACTTTCAGGAACCATTGCTTTTTTGGGCCTTCTATTTTCCACAGCCTTTGTCTTACGCATTTTTTATGCAGACTTTTATTATTATAGGCTTTGCATTCATGTATGTTGAAAAACACTACTTTTCATGAATGTTTAAGATATTTCATTATAATATTTTTTAGAGCCAATTTCCTTAGGCTAGCCTTTCATTCATGTATGTTGAAAAACACTACTTTTCATGAATGGGCTTTTTTGCAAGATATACATTTCATTTCCAGATATATTGTATTGATGGCAGTGCTATTTGTTTCAGATAAGCAAACAAATCATATCAAGTAGCAGTCACCTCACTGGCGGTACATCAACCAAATGCATAAATATAGGGTTTCATTTATTATTCATAACTCAGATTAGACTTTCAAGATCATACTTCATAGTTGTAGTCAATTTGCGAGTGAAGCATGAAGGCTAAAATTTACAAGGTTAAGACAAAGGATGACCACCAACTCAACATTGTGACACTTTGGATATGGAAAGGGAATACTCACTATAACCATATGTCAGACAAACAACAACACAGGGGATGGCAGTGCCTCACAAATGGGTGAACTACTTCAGAGGTACTTACTCACCCTGACAAATGCTCACAATCCAACTCAATACAAGTAAGGCCATCAATCTTTAGATAGAACTTTTAGGAACCATTGCTTTTTTGGGCCTTCTATTTTCCACAGCCTTTGTCTTACGCATTTTTTATGCAGACTTTTATTATTTTAGGCTTTGCATTCATGTATGTTGAAAAACACTACTTTTCGTGAATGTTTAAGATATTTCATTATAATATTTTTCAAAGCCAATTTCATTAGGCTAGCCTTTCATTCATGTATGTTGAAAAACACTACTTTTCATGAATGGGCTTTTTTGCAAGATATACATTTCATTTCTAGATACATTGTATTGATGGCAGCGCTATTTGTTTTAGATAAGCAAACACATCCTAGGCAACTCAGAGCCGAGACAGAAATAAACAGGGAGGTTTGTCCAACAAAGGCTCTAGCGGGGAAAGGTCCTCCATGGCACAAGTCAAGTAGTAAGTCGGGTTTAAACACAACTGGAAGGTAATGGATGGGTGGAGACAATGAATAATGAAACCAACACTAGCAAGCCAAAGTATGGTGGGAATGACTACCTCTATTCTCCTTAAGGAGGGTAAAACCAATGAGTATGGATCAAAAACTTCCAAGTCTGAGTGGGGACATCAATACATAATATAGATACATCCAAGTCCAAATATTTATATGACCGCCAGATCCTCACACTAAATGCTAATACACGTCACAAAAATGAGTAGAAGAGCAATGATAACCATAACACAACATAATAAAAGTTGAGTCATAACCATGCAAATATATCCATCTGAACCATCATTTGTCCAATGAGAAATACTGATACAAATCTTGGCATCACTAACTGCTCTGTAAATGACTAAGTGACTACATCATTCCTCAAATCTGAGTGTCCTGAGACTCAGTGTTGACATGGGAGAGTACTATAGTCCACTAATAACATAATGATCCATCAAAACTGCTCATCTTAGCATCTCATATGTAGGAGATTTGGCTGAAAAATATAATATGGTAGCCCGGCTACTATATATGTGATAACATCTGGCTCCAGCTGGAACAAGTGCTCTGCTAAAAAGAGCGCTTGAGAACCTCAGAATCTCTGGTCCTCGCACTCTGCTTCTCGCATCCTCGATCAGTCCTTCCAGTTTTGCAACCACTACCAAAATGTCACTGACTACCTGAAAAATGTCCAGAGCTATACCAAACTCACAGACCGGTCGTTAGTACAATATGTGGATAAAATAAAGTACGAAAAATAAAAATGCATAAAATGGAATAATAGAAAATAAATCTAATCTATAACCACAACTTTTAAGGAAAGGTTGATTTTTTATTATGCAGGAAAAAGAAATAGAATTCAACTATACTAAGAGCTTCAAAGGCGAGCTTCAGGCAAAAATGTAAGATTCTAAGCTACACTACTGCTGGGAAAGGCTTATTCAGTCCTACCTACTCTAACCTAACCAATTAGGCAAGTGCTAAGTAAAATGATAGATCCAATGTAACCACTTGCTAAAATGATTGATTAAGTTTTCCTTACAGTTAGTGATACAACAAGTCAAAGATAGGTTGTAAGTAATGTGAATGAAAATTGAAGCCATTGTAAATTGTTGTTTGAAAATCAAAGAAAGATATGGATAAAGAGAAATGAAATCATGCTAGGGATGAGATTGATTGTTGTTGTCTTTTTCCATCCATAGATCGATAGGATCATAAAATTTATGCAAGTTTAAATTTGATGAAAGAAAAGAATACGATACATGATTCATCCCTCGTAGGCCATTATTGTTTCCCTCATCTTTTTGGTAAGCATACTCAATCATACTTACATTATGATCAATGATGAAACAAAATGGGACAAATTAGAGATCATTAGACCAGAAATTGAAATTAACCCCATTTGTTGTTTAAAAAATGACAAAATATGGAATTGGTCTTTATAGAGC
Organism: Pseudotsuga menziesii; assembly: GCA_001517045.1. Lineage (NCBI taxonomy): Eukaryota > Viridiplantae > Streptophyta > Pinopsida > Pinales > Pinaceae > Pseudotsuga > Pseudotsuga menziesii. Next base: position 124,554 of record LPNX010996532.1, on the reverse strand, counting down.
TTTTCATTCCCCCAATCAAAGAAATTAGCAAAATTGAAAGCATTATGCACCAAGGATGAAAGAAGATGACATGTTTTACCATTGACCACTTGGCACTTTCGAGACTCTGTACCGAAAATTTCGCATGGCACCATAGAGGATGACTTAAAGAGCTGGGATGGGAAGGTGGATTGACAATTTAAAGCTTGATTTGCATTACCTAAAGGTGTTAACACTAATCTTGCATGCGATATGGGGCATTTTCTAGAGAAATTAACAAGATTAAAACTAACCTCCCAAGAACTAGGCTTCCTATGATTAATCTCCTCAAGCAAATCACCTTGACCAAAAATATAATGGGGAATAGCAACAACATTACAAGAATCATTCCTTGGAGCCTCTGGATGACTATTTGGACATAGATTCCAGCTTGACAGATGTGACAAAGAAGGTTCTAGGTCAAGCTCGCTCACTAGTATATCATCATCATGTGGTTGTTCTTCTTGATATTGTTCATTACATTCAACTGAGGATAAACGATCATCATCATTCATTTGTTAAGGAAAAATATCACTATGTTCATTTCTATCCTCACAAACTTGGTCTTCAACTACAATATGACCACATGATTGCTCTTCAACGAAAGTTTTATAAATTTCAACCTTTTCTTCTTCTGCAGTGATATGATCAAGGTCTGAATCCAGATTCAGATAGGTTGGATACTGACTCAAATTATCATCAATTAGGCAATGACTATGAAGTTGCTCTTCTAAAGGCTCTTTAATGACCTCACCAATGGAAGGCTCAACTATAGATGTTTCTTGATGGTGCATGTTAGGTTCCCTTCCACATATCAAATTTGGGATTTGCTCTATGACTGCTTCAGGTAATAATAACATAGTATCTCGTATGATTTGATTGATATCCCTCTTAGTTTGAACATGAGGTTTTGAAACATTATTCTCGAAGTACTCTGTAACATTCTTATGGATTGCAGGCACGCTCATAATTTGGAACATATCAGGAGAGGAATGGTCCAATTGAGAAAGCACATTGTCAATATATTGATTATCAACGGCACAATCATTGCTAGAATGACACTCTAAAATTTTATCAGTGTTCCTACTCCAACTATCAATTAACAAATATGTGAACATGTCATACCCATTGATGGATCCTGGTGCTAAATGACCAAACCATGGTTGAACATCCCCTCGCAAGGATTCTCCTAAGGCTCGCATATAAACATCTTCATTGTTTGCACCTCTAATTTCCATGTAATCCCAAAGAATATCCAAATGACTCTAAATAGAAATATCGTTGTTTCCATCAAACTGGGGCAACCTCCTAGTGTAATCGTTTGGCGTAGGATGAGGTGCCCCTGGTATTTCAAAAAAGTCAAAAGGAGACTGTTTGTCTTGTTTTTTAACAGCTCTGGTTACTGGGCTATAAGGTTTTGGCTGGGACTGACCTCTAGGTTCATGCCGACTTATAAGTTTATCAGGGGTAGTCACGACAAAATTTGTATTATATTGATGAAAGTGGCTTCAATGGTTATTGTTATTGTTGTTCTAACTTTGGTCATAAGGCTATGGATTGTAGGTTTTATGGAAGAAGAAGGGCTGGAAGCCCCAATGTCTCAGTTAGATGTTGGACATGCAATCAAGATGGACATGTTGCTGCCGCATGTCACACATTGAGGTGCTTCACCTGCAATGGGTTTGGACACAAAGCACATGAATGTGCCAGTCAAAGAAGTCAACCAAGAAGGAATATTCCATACATATCAGCAAGAAGATTTGAAGATCAGAAGTCAAATGTCTACAATCAGGGATGGAGAAATAAAGTTGATCAAAGAAGTGTTGGCAGCTCCAATAGCTCAGTCAGATGTTGGTCATGCAACAAATTTGGGCACAAAACACAAAATTGTTGGAATGATATGAGAAGACTAACATATAGCTCAGCCAAGAAAACCACCAAGAACAATGGAGAAAACAATGAAAAGATGGGTGCCAAGAAGCAGGTATGGATGAGGAAGACAGAGCAGTTTCAGATAGGAGAAGCTGATCAGAGTAGGGAGGATGGCTGCCATATGGCAAGCCAAGTGTAAGGTCTCTCAAAATACCTTAGCACACCTTGAGTTCATGAGGCTGGAGAATGAACTCAAAGGAGAAAGGATGGTTACTCCAGGCATAGAGACGGGTCCTAGGATCGTGCATATTGACAGGGGGAGCAGTTAGCAGTGATCAGAGATTTCAGAGACAGGTATGTGGACACCCTTTGCCATTGATGCCAAAGGGGGAGAGATGAAGACAAAAGGGAAGCATGCTCATAGGGGGAGCATGAGTTGTTGTCATCAATGACAAAAGGGGAGATTGTTGATGAAATTGTCATTGATGCCAACATGGGCTTGCAGTCGGCCTTTGAGATGTCCTTGGACCTTTGTTGGGTCATGATGATGTGGTCATGAGGTCTTGGAGATGGCACACTTGGTTCAAGGGTTTCAAGATGGACGGTTGTTGATGGTGTGGCTCAAGTGTGTGGAGTTTTTGATGAGCAAGTCCTTGCTCATGATGCTTCTATTATTTGAAAGGTCACATAGATGAAGCCCTTACCCTTGATGTAGTCTTGGTTTGTGAATCTTTGATATGCTACTCATCATGGCGCCTTTGCATATGATAGCTTGGGTATTGCACCCCAAGTGTGGGCATTCGGGGTCTTGGAACCCTTGTAGTTGGCTCTAGGGAAAATCAAGGTTAAAGACACCCCTCATGATAATGATGACATGGCTTATGAAGTCACACCCTTGGATTTGATGAAAGTTAGTGGTGAACTTGATGGAGTATGGTCAACAAACCTTAAGGCTTGACCATTGACGAAGATTTGTATTAAAAACATCAAATTTGGTATGTCGGCTCAGTCATTTTCTATGTCGGCTCAGTCAAACATCTTCTATGTCAGCTTAGAATTAAAATGTGAAGTCGGCCCAGACCATTTTTATGTCGGCCCCGAAATAAAATAATAAAAAAATAGCAAGTCGGCCCTAAAATTATGGAGGAAATTTAATATAAATAACCTCTCAATTCTTCATTTTTTGTGTGTGAATTTAGCAGAGAGCTCTGCGATTTTATGTCTGAGGCAGCCGCAGGAAATTTTCGGGCAGCAATAAGACTGAAGAAATTTTCGGGCAGCAGCAACTGAGGAAATTTTCGGGCAGTAGCAAAAGTGGACTGTGGGTTTCTTTATTTTTAATTTTTTTTTGGTAAGAAGCTAGGCTGTCTTGAGCTAAGAAGTCGTGGGTCCAAGTAGAAGTATTCTGCTGTAGAAGGCACCATCATCTCAATATTTGTGGAGTTCTTTTTCATCTATTCTCACTGAGCCAAACGCATTCTACAGGAGAGGGTGCTGCGTGCATTTAGAAAAAAAAAAAAACAGACACAGAAAACCAGCTCATTATTCCTCTTTGCATCTTTATTATTGGTTGAAAGGAAGTCCATTGGCTTGCTATTACAGTGTATTTCCTTCTTTGGGGTTTATTTTGTTGTAGCTGAACCAACATTGAAGTTATTGGAACCAACCACTGAAGAAATCGTGCTGTTGTTGCTGGTGGGTAAAGTCTGGGTTATTACATTGTCCATATCTTCATCTACAGCAATCAATAATTGTTTTATAAAGAATGCCCAGTTTATACAACGCCCAGAAGCAAGCTGAAGTCGTGGAAGACATCTTTTCTAATGTGCAGAGATTGTTATGAATACAAGGTACCCACGCAATGCATAAATTGGCAAGCATCTACATCGCAAGGGCTTGCTACAGTAACTGGGACGTGCTGAAAATTGTAATGCTGTAAATAGAAAAGGATTGGCTAGAGGTCATGACAGATAGCCTTCTGTCGAAAGTGAAATGTTTCACTGTAATATATATCTGCAATGGGAGATAAAGCAATATTTCCAGCGATATACGATTGGTGTTAAAGGCAGGAAATTTTGACAAGAGCAGAGGTTCTATTGGCCGTTAGTTACAACCAAGTTGGGGGCACGCTCTCTCTCTTTTATTTTTGATTGGGTCAAGGACAAATAAGAGGAGGACGAGGAGACAGTATGAGGAAATTTTTTTTTTAATTCTATTATGCCAATGCAGATATTGAATATTGGATGTCACAAATTTGTTTAGAACGCTGGGTCCCGAGAGTTTAGTGGGTTGATTTTCATTGGGTTGTCACAGAAGAATGTCACAGACTTTACCTGTTGGGAGGTCTGCCTACCTTACTGCTCTCACGCAACAAATTGAGCAAAAGCTTCAGAGGACTGAGATATCTCTCTGATTTAAAAGTGTGAGTTGAGAATTTTGTGGGCAGTTGAGTAACTGAGGAGCAGCATAGCAGCAACCATGTTTTCAGTGGTCTGAGGACATATGGAGGAGTGGATTGAGGTTGCTTATGACCTATTTACAAGCATTCAATTAAGTCCTACACAGTCCTGAATTTATCCTTTACCAGCATTCAAACAAGATCTCAAATTTGTTTCAAATTTATGAGAAGAACAGACCTGAATTGAAGCAGCCGCAGGGGTATCTCTGTTTGGAAAGCAGACCTTATGTGATGAGAACAAACAGTGGATGATTGTGCAAACCCTATGATGATGTGCAAGTGTTATTTCTCAGAGCAGCAAAGCAGCAACAACATGATGATGATGATGTACAAGGTATGAACAATAAGCAGTTTGAATTTATGTATGCTATTCTTCAAATAGTGATAATATCCTAGATCTTACAAAAACACAGTCAAGACAGAAATTGATGTACTGTGATAAAGAATGCAGTGACATGTATACAGTATCTATATGAATAGTGAAGAATTCTGTATGATGTTGATAATGATGATGCTTGCTTGATATGCAAGAAGTATTTGTGATGAGAATGATGGATAGAGGTTTGTACTAAGTGGTTGATTGTAAAGTGATGACATGAGATGTAATGAGTACCCCATGATGTTCCAGACCTTATTGGTAACATTGGAACCTTGATGACACATATATATGCCTTGATGCTTTATGCTTTGCTGATTAGTACTGCAACAGTAAAGAATGATGAGCATACATGTTAATGAGCAGCAGCAAATGATCAAGTAGTTTCCAGAATGACCAGCAGAGATACATGAGCAGTAGACAGTGATGTTTTGGCAGTGGTTAGAGCAAATCCTTGTAAGCACATACTTGAACAACAGGTTTGACAGGTTGATGACAATGAGCAGCAGAACTGATTGATGATTAGCAGCAGTTGATTGTGTTGGAAAGTGGATTGAGGTGTTGTCGAGCAGACCTATGACCTGCAACATTAAAGAACAGAGTTTGATGATCAGTGATAGGAGTTGTATGATGACGTGACAGTGAGCAGTGTTGATGGTGAGCAGATGATCGACAGTATTGACCAGCAGACTACAGAGACAAGTGATTGTTGATGTAATAGTAGGCTTTGATTGTAAATGCAAGCTTGTCTTGCTTTTGAGATTGGTTGAACAATGAAATGATGAATTAGTAGTTAAGTGTGACAGGTCAAGAAAAGTTGTGAAAATTGCTTTACACTGATTCACCCCCCTCTCTCAGTGTCTACAAAACAAAGAGGGAAAAGGAGGAGCCAAAAGGCAAAAGAGTGAGGGCAAAAGAAGCAAACTGAAAAGAGGAAAGAAAAGATGGATAAAAAGGACAAAGAGAGAGAAGAAGAAGAAGGATGTGTGGATCTTATAACCAAGGAAAAGATTTTTTAACGTTTGATTAAGAGAGGTAAGAAAGAGCCCCTTTTTAGTCGTATGTTTTGAAGCCGGATTAAGCACTCTGAAGAACCTGCATGGTGAAAGTATGAAGTTAAGAGTTCTTGATGAGAAACCGATTGAACTTCAGCCCCTCCTCCCCTGGTGATTCCTGAAACCAAAACAACGCAATATAAGTAAAAGTGATCAAATGTTAGGATGTAATAATCAAAATAAATATTGAAAGGCACTGGTATAACTGACTACATCCTGCCCACTTCAAATATATAATGAAAATTGCATAGGTAATCAAATTAAGATTTTAAATGACTACCCTGCTGTGCTATATTCATAGCCTTCATGAGCTAACATTGATCAAAAAATTTACTAAACTAAAGAGAAGGTTGAGAACAATATCACCTCGCAAGATGAAAACCACATACAAAAAGGCCACACATGGACCTCCAAAGTCACTTTATTTCGTTTATCAAATGTCGGTTACAATCTTGGCAGAGTTCTCTTGCTAATTCTCCATATGCAAATGGGAAGAACAGACTTTGATTTATACAAAAAATATAGAAAGATAGGGCTTAAAACCCTAAATCAGGACTCGGCATCAGAAGACCACACTATGGTGATTGAATGGGCTCGGCACACTGATTCAGAGTTGAACTGAGTTGTAACTGAGTGTTGGAGTAATGAAGGGGGGTGAGGTGGCTCAATCCCCCTCGGTCTTATCACCCAACCAATAGATGAACAACACTTAACAAATTGAACTGCCAGCTAAAGGAGGGTGAATTTCTGATTGAGAGTTTAACTGTTTTACTCCGATACTTGATCGGAATCTGATTGATATTGATTGGAATCATCTTCGATAAATTAAGCTGAGTTAATTAGCCCTTTATTTTATTCAATTTGTCCTTTTTTGGAGATATTTTGATTTTCTCCAATTTATTATTTTAATTAATATTTCTCTTTTTTTTGGTTTTTCGAGAAAATATTAATTTCAAAGCCAAATAATAGTCCGAAACTTAGGATAAGTGTGTCTAGGGGTTAAAAAGTATTTTGGTTTAGAAAATAAGTGTTTATTTGCCAAAAACACCCCTCGGACCACTTAATCATTACAAATTGTAAATTTTCAATTAAACCATGGTCCAAATGGTTTAATTAATTGAAAATTTTAATTAATTCTCTATAGTCAAAAATTAAAAAATTAGAAAACTTAACGCTGTCGATAAAAAAAAATTGACAAACTTTTAAAGCATCCCGGAGCTTAGGAATTGACCATAGAACATACCAATAGTGTCTAGTAGGTTTATATTTACTAGTTGGACTCTAATAACCCCCCAAAGCCCAAATTTCAAAATCGGGCATTCCAGCTTTGGAGGAAGTGAGAGAAAAAACTCATCGATTATACTCGGCTATAGGCAAAGCATAATCAACAAGGGAAAAGCCTCCCTTGAATACCTTAGTTGAAATCTACGTCTTAGGGGACCGAGCCACTCAAAACCCTTACTAGCACACTTTATTACAAAAACCCCATGGGGCATGGTCATTTCAGCACAAAAATAAAAATGACTAGCCAAAATTACCTAGGAAAAACAATTTGAACCTCTGCTGCATTGGATATGAACATTGACCATGTTCATCAAATGGCGGCTCAACAGGAGTTTCAACTATGGTACAAAATAGTTGGTAACAGTCATAATTAATAATTAACAAAACTCTATATATTTGGTTGGTAGATCGCCAATGAAATGATTACTAGTGATAATTGTTACTTGAATGATTTGTAGAACATGTCTTAACCTCTAAACACTTGCAGCAGATTGATGATAGCCTGGGTCATATTATTAATTATTTGATCATTTACAGATTATTATTATTTTATTTGTCTAGGCATATTAGATATTGTACAAAGATCTATACGGTGTATGAGTATATACCTTAGATGGATTTGGGCTCTCTGAGTCCAATGAGATGGTTTATTTTCAGTTTCGGGCAGTTACAATGATGATTTGTTTCAGTATACCATTCTGGTGCAGTTTTGACATGTTAAATGGCCCGTCAGAACAGAAGGATGATTTGATTGGTTCACCTAAGACGTTGTATGAGGAGGGGGTGGTCCAACCACGTGTTTTTGCCATTATACCCCCCTCCCAGAGAGCATGGTGGGCTCAGTTGGACAACTCAGGCACTCCAGGTGGCCATTTGGGTAGGTTCACAGTTCTCGAGGTAGATTAAAAATTGTGAAAATGGCTACTGACGAATTCGATTTGGGCTACTTAGGCAAGGAAATGGCATGGGATAAGTTTTGATGATGAGTGTGATGTCTTTTGCCCCTTCTCCAACAGTTGCAGCATTCAGGAGGACCTAAACCCATCTCCCCGTCATATTTTATGATTTTCTGGAGCTTTTGTAGGCTCACGATTTTCCCAGAGAGGCACAATTTTGCACTTAGAGTTATAGTTTATTTATATTGTGCCACGGGGACACACTAAGGGTGTTAGTCACTAACCCCTGGACCCACCATGAGCTTTATTCATGTTTATTTTGTCATATTGAGTGGGATGCCCTCTCCTAGGGCGATTTTGTCCATTGATGTGTTATATTATTATATGGATCCATATACTTTATGTTGAGCTCATCTCAACCGTTGATTAGAACATTTTGATCTTTTAATCTTAGCCATCCATTTAAAAGGTGGTTAGGATTTTGGTATCTCTTCATCCTATTTAAAGGGGAAAGCTTCTCATTGTAAAGGTGTCTTTGGCTCTTGGAATCTTGATAATAGAAAAATTCTTTTGTGGAAATTATTGGGTCTCGTTTGCATCTGGTGTTCTTCGATGGTGATTGGAAAGTCTATTGCATCCTAGCATTTGAGTATTTGTGGTGAGATCTATATTTTTCATGGAAACTTTGTTTTGTCTACAGGGGGCGACTTCACTTTGGCGCTTTTGCAGGGCTTCCTCAACTCGCTTGTTTGGCATCGCTTATATCAAGGGGTTATCATTAGTATCATTGTGATCTATGGTTTCATCTTGTTATTTTTTTGTAGCATTTGTCCATTTCTCTTGATGCATCAAATCTGATATCGTTGACGTTTGTTGTGCAGGAGGGAGAGCTCATTGGCTTCCTTGGGCAAATCGATTTGCATAGAGTTTTCATCCAAATCTTCTCAAATTGATCGGGATGGCATAAATCATCATCATCAAGGCATCTACAAGGTTATCCAGGTAAGGTCCACAAGTTTGTTCTTCTTTTCTTGGTTCCAATCCATTGGCTTCTTCATTTTATTGTCAAAACCCTATTACTAAAAATAATCGAAAAATTATATGGATCAAGTCGCTTGATCTTTTGGTCAAACCCTAAGTGGGTTCTCCTAGGCGTCATGCTTGGGTGACTCCACTAGGTCCAAACTCCAAGGCATTAATCCCTCAACCCTAGTGCAACCCCTCACTTGGCCAATTTTTCTTGTGTTTTGATCTTATCTCTGAGGCTTGGGTACTTTGATATTGTCATATCTATCACCAAGTCTATCCATTGGGATTAGATAGCCCTAATCTTGTCCTCAACCTCCCTGCATTGGACACGGTTACCAAGGCATTGGATATTTTCATCATTTGTTGGTACCTTGATCCTGGATCTAATAGTAAAACTCATAAGTCACTTGTATTGCAACCTTGGATCGATTTCACATCTCATAATCTTCTTGATCCAAGCCAGAACACATCTTGTGACTTCATTCATAGATCTAAGGTTTACTTCACCTTACACCTTACGTACTTCATTTTCCATTGATTTGATCCGGTGTCTTGGTTTGATCTCTCCTGTCGCGAATAGATCTGGGTCTCCCCCATTGTTGTCTTGGGCTAAGACAACATCCAGTGAAGATTGCCTCGATTGGCATGACAACCATCCATTTGGGAGTCGAGGCTATCTTGGTTCACCTCTTTGGTTGCCCATCCCTCTACCGTCCATCTTGGATCCATCTCATAGGGGCAACTACAAGTTTGGTGATAACATTTTGCCGTCGTTGACGGGGAGGTAGAGGCTTACCTTCGGTGTCTGCGTGTGTCTGTGCGCTAATCCATATCTTATTGCATCCCTTTATTTTGGTGATTGCATTTCTAATTCCATAATTTTTATCAATCACCTTCTTAATTCACTCATCTCACCTCTCCTACGACATATCTCTTTTTCAGTGAATTACTTGTGTGGTTCACATGGAAACTCCACCTCGCGACTCTACTGAGGACCGTACCCAATGTATCAATCTTAAGTTCTTAGAACGTCCTGTAAATCCTGAAGAAATCCCTACAACTTACATGAGGAACCGCAGAGAAACTAAAGAAAACTCTTCCAATTTCTTTTGGAAGATATCTAGTCCCACTGTTTTCATGAGCCATCTTTTTGGATCTCCTTCGACTTCATCTAATCTAATGGCCGAAACAAACACTAGTGGAAACCAAAATGCTCCTCCTCCACAAAACCCTAGGATTTTTGGAAGGAAGGCTAAGCCATCTCCTTTAGATTTTTCCCTGATCAAGGGAGACCCCCATGACATGCCTGACAAATATTTTGAAAAAGTTCCCAAATTTGATGGAGTGTCGTTTATCTCCATTGAAGATCATGTTGACAAAGTCTAGGAACACATGGAAGCATATGGAGCATCTGATGAAGATGTCTTCATGAGGGGCCTTTTGGCATCTTTGGAGGGAGACGTTCGGAAGTGGTTTGACAGGTTGCCTGCCTCATCCATCAATGGGTATGACAATTTTGTCACAAAGCTTGATAGCGATTGGGTATGCCAATTTTGTCACAAAGCTTAATAGCGATTTTGACATCAAGAAGAAGGAAAATGAAACAGTCCATGAGTTTAACATAAGATTTGACAAGACTATAGGAAATATCCCAGAAGAAATCAAACCCAAGGACCAAGCAATTGTTATTCATTATTTGAATTCATTTGAAGGGTGGCTTGGATATCACTTAAAGGATAAGAATCCCAATGACTTGAAAACTGCCCAATTCAATGCAAAGATGGCTGAGTAGAATGCAGCATCTATGGGTAAGCAAAACTTTTTTGATCACTTTGAGCCATCCAATTCTAGATTTGACCCTAAACTCCGAAAGCCTAAGGAACCTGTGAATGAATTATAGGAATCAAAGCACATGTTAGAAACCATGCAAGAGATGATGAGACAAGTAACTGTCTTGACAAAAAGTGTCGCTAGTTTTCATGATCTTGAGAGACATAGAAACCCTTATGGCCCTAAGCCCTACTGGAACAATAATAGAAGGCCTGAGGGAGATAACAATAAACGACGACCTGAATATCCAGAAAGTTATGAAAAGAAGAATATGAATTGGTGTGATGAAACAGAAGAAGAACCTTCTGACAACAACTATCCTGATGACCAACCAAACAACATCAACTTTATTAATGACTTATCTTTTGATGATGGGTTTGGAAGGATTCTCTTGGAAGAAGAGCCATGGGAGCAAGAAGAAGATTTTGTTGATGAACCCAGCCCTCATGTTGTGCCATAAATCTCCCTGAAACAAAGGAAGAACCAAAGATTAAAATCTATAAATGAAGAATTGATTCCCAACCTTCTTTCCTAGACACACGCAAAGAAATTAATGAAGATAAAAGGGAAGAAGAAGATTTTGATATGAATATTGATATGAAGAAAGAGCTTGGCAAGATAATGTGTAATATCCCTATCACTGAGTAGATGAAAGTGCCCTTAGTAATAAGCCAAGTAGAGGAGTTCTTTAATGGCATTGGCCAAGAGAAGACTCCTGAGGTTGTCCTAGAATCCTGTCACATACAGAGCCTTAGTGGAATACAACCTAGCAAAGTTGCAAAAGGGTCCACCTATCAACATCCATTTTGCAATCTATGAGAGAAAGAACGGTGGTCGCCCTCCCTTTTACCTAACCTTGCACATTCAAAATATGCTCCTACATAATTGCATGTTGGATTCTGAAGCAACTATGAATGTAATGCCTTTACATGTCATGAAGGATATGGGATTAGAGGTGACTCGACCCTATGGGAATGTCTGTGGCATAGACTCTTGACATGTGCAATCCTATGGTTTGATCAAAAACCTTAGGGCTGATCTATTTGCATGTACAGACATTTCCACTGTGATGGATGTAGTTGTTATTGACTTGCCTCCTGTTGTTTGCTGATTGCACACTAGCAGCAGAAATCTTCCGAAAGTTGTCTCCTCACTTAGGAAAGTGGGAGAGGTGTGACCTTGGGGGCAAGCATAGAGCTAGGTACTGTCACCTACTCCTAGCTCCTCAGTTTAGGCTAACTCCTATGAAGCCAAGGGGGGTAGTCCCTAACAAAGAGTTTTCTAAGGCTCAATGTGGTTAAAGTGTTCTAATTGGTTATGGATGCGGATGGGTGTTGTTTAGGAGTTATTGTGATTAGAGGTGTTTATTTATTGTGATTATGACACATAAATCAAAAGCAATCCACGTTGCTAGCAAGAGATTAAAATATAAGAATGATTTCAGACTTAGTTAATTATGCATTCACAGATAGAAATTAAAACAAGCCACAGACAACTGATCAAATAAACTAATTATGTAGATTAAAAAAAGGACCAGTGCCTTATGGAGTCAATTAATGCTGAAATGCGCAAGAGAATTAAACACAAGTCTAGAAATCAAACTAGTGAATGTTAGGTGATGCGAGTGCTCTTGGTAGGTTTTAAGGATTTTATGTGCTCTTGATTAAGGTGTCAAGGAAGGTTTGTCAAACACCGGGAGAATCTTCTAAGTTCACTCCGTTGAAGACATGTTGGGCCCACCCAGTATCCCAGGCTGGTATCGCAAAGATTGACCAGCTAGCTGAGAAGCTTAGACAACAGGGTTCCGACACCTCTACTAGGAAGTACTATGGAAAATTCCCTACAACGCCGGTGCATTGGTTACGGGGTTTTAAGTTTTATTAAGTTATTCTTGCAAGATTAGAGATCCAGTGCTATTTTTGGGTACTCCGATTTTGAGGTCGGTCAGAGCATACTCCGGTAAGGAGAGAACGAAGTTAATTAATTATGGGGTGTGTTTTGCAAATTTTATTAAATCAATTAATTAGGACTCTCCGAGAGAGAGCGCTCTTGACCCCGTCTTATGACAGTGGTTCAAGAGACTTAGCTAATCTAAGATGCCTAATGCAAGGGTATGCAGTTCTAAGTATGCTCTCCGATAGAGAGTGCTCTTGACTTGTGTTGCTGCAAGTTCAAGAGACTTAATTAATTCGTTAAACTTGTTAGAATATAATCCGTTAGGGTTATATAATGTAAATAAATAAATAAATAAATAGTAGGAAGCCAAACAGGCTGAGCGGAAGGTGAAACCCAACCGCCATGTGATTTGTATAAATATAGGCATTTGCATTTGAATAATCAATGAATCGGGAGTTATTACCAACAAGTGGTATCAGAGCGCTGCCATAACTCCTGCCTGTTGCCAGTCTGCCCATTCCTGGCATTCTGCTTGCAAGTCCATTGCCAGACTGCTCCATCAGTCTGCCAGTCGAGTCGCATGCATTGTCTACGTTACATTCCTTCATGATTGAGTTTGTGTGCTGCAAACCCTAATCCGGACGCGTTTTGTATGTGTATTATTCTGCATAGCTTGCTCTTTGTGCTGCGATAGAGACTCCTCCATTTTTGTGCTGCGTTTTTGTTGAGAGTCTTCCATTGGACGTGAAACCCTAATCCCGATTTTTTTGAGAGTCTTCCTACTGTGGATATAATTATCACCACAGCAGATCCTGTCAAGGAGCCTCTTATAATCACCGCCAACACAGTTCTTTCAGTACTTGCAATCGATTATCCAATCCAAAAAATAAAAATAAAATCACCTGCTATATCTCAGACGACGCTGCTTCTCCTCATCACTTTCTACTCTCTGGTAGAAACCGTAGGATTTGCCAAAAGATGGGTACCGTTCTGCAAGAAGTTCGATGCGTTGAGTATATGCTTTGCGATTTCTCTATGGCGTGGAGGTGAGCTGCCCTCCTTGATGACCCGTTGAACAATGGAGGATTGACGTTATCAGCAATACCGGCGTTGGAGAAACAATACTGTGAAGACATTCTCTTACCAGCTGAAGAATACTGCGTGTGACTGCTGATTGTTGGAGTCTCACTGCGTTGGAGAAACAATACTGCTGAAGAATACTGATTGTTGGAGTCTCACTGCGTTGGAGAAATAATTCTCTTGCCAGCGTGCCATCATTATTGAAGACGTGAACACTGTGCTGTGTTCATTAATGAGCCGTTATTGTGGTTACTGCGTTGAA